>JAASFZ010000658.1:0-13769 GCA_023334075.1 Globisporangium nunn | reverse complement strand
GAGCCAATTCTCGGTGGAGGAGTGCTCTCGTTCGCATCGATCTCTCGCCTAAAAGGCCACACGATCGCTTCCGGAAGAACGGCACGGAGACTTCCTCTGAGACGGCTGGTCCGGAGACTGCCGATATCTTCGCACGTGCACGAATGCAGGTTATGCCTTCTTTGTTGTTGTGGAGGAGGCGCAATTAACGTCGAAAATCGGAGGCTGCACGCTGTTGCCGACTTCGCACCAGGCATTCCGAAGATGGGTAGTGTTAAGCTCGAGGAGGGTGGTCGAGCAGTCTCGGTTGGAGGTCTTGAGGGTCAGCAAGCGATACGTATTCATGAATCGATCCGACGGTACTCGCGATCTTCACACTGTCGCTCGCAATCTTGACACTGCCGCTGCTCGAAGACTTTGGACACTTGGTCGAGGCTTGGGGTCTCCAAGGAAGGGTGGCGGCGGCGGTGCTTGGGATCTTGCGCGACTTGAGTGCTTGGAAGCGAGTTGTCAAACGAGCTGCTTAACAGCGGTGCGCCAGCGGAAGTTAACAACGCCTCGATCTACCACCATCCGAGTGAGCACCTTCCGAGCTGACATGGCCGAGACCCGACTTATCACGCTAGATGTGCTGATGTCCGTGGCGCAAATCAAGCTGGCGGCACTCCGACTGAACGACCACGACGATGGCGCCGTCGACGATGAAGTCGGAGACAGCGTGCTGGACGAGCGGAGGGAGCAGCGGCTGTGCTCGAAGAGATGAGGCAATTCGAGACGGCTGGTCGTGACGGTGACGGTGGAATTGCGGTTCGAGAGGGAAACCGAGCCGGCGCTCGTCGTCCATGGTGGACCGAAGCGCATGCTGCACGTTCCGCTCAACTCCCGATCCCAACACCTGAATGGAAGGATGAGCACAGTCATCCGTGGTTCAAGATCCGCGTTTCCGGCACTCCAGCTAGCTTGCAGACGGTTTCGCTTCCATGTCCACCGCAAAGAAGAGAGTTAAACTCGACACTCAAGCTCAAGCTGAATCCCTCCAAAAGACAGCGCTCTCTTCTTGAGCAGCTCCCGTGTCCATCACACAGTGTACAACAAGATCATCTCGGACTATCGCACGAAGTACACCTCCGCACCGAAGAACACCATATCAAAGCACAGCCAAATCAAGAAGGAACTGCGCAAGTACTGCACACTCAAGTCCTTCCCGAGAGACGCAATTGCTCTTGTGATAGTTGTGCTTTTCTCCTTTGCGCGAGCCAAGATGCTGGACGTTGCAGCACACATGCTGCAGCTGCTGCAGCAGGAGCAGATCAAG
Source organism: Globisporangium nunn (assembly GCA_023334075.1). Classification (NCBI taxonomy): domain Eukaryota; phylum Oomycota; class Peronosporomycetes; order Pythiales; family Pythiaceae; genus Globisporangium; species Globisporangium nunn. Next base: position 12,475 of record JAASFZ010000658.1, on the reverse strand, counting down.
GACAAGCGACCTGAAGACGACTCTTTCCTACCGCTCTCGCTCACTCTCGCATGCTTGTTGCACCAACTGCCTCCGGGTCTCGCACCGCCGTCCGGCATGCTCTCGTTCCACCAACTCGACCGCCTCCCGATGCATGTCCTACAGCACAAACTCGAGAAGCTGCTTGCCGGAGGCAGCGAGGATCCATCGAAGGCGCTCGGTTTCGTCTCCTCGATTGTCCAGTACGTGCGACTCTCGCGCGCACTCTTTTCTATCTGCCACGAGCACCTCACGAGGCAGAAGACAGCTCTAGAAGCCACGCAGGACATCATCGCGACCATCGTAGACACGCTCGGCGAAGATGAGAGGTTGGATGAAGAGAGCAGCAGCGACAACGAGGCGGATGCCGATGCAGTCGCAGATCGAGCAGATGACCGTAATAATGCCATCCGAAGTACGAAAGCGATGAGGAAGAAGACGTCACAACCTCCTCCACCTTCACCACGGCAACAGAGCAGGAACACTAGCGGCAACAGTAGCAAGCTCGACCCGATTCCGATCACACTCCGTGCAGTCAACGCGTCTGAGGTGATGAAACGTGCTGTGAGTCGAGATGCGGGTGATGGCAGCGCTGTGGTGGAGATCATGCGCAAGTACCCGACAGACGAGCGCATCCAGGCGAAAGGTGTTCGAGCACTAAAGCTCGTCATCCGTAAACTCGTTGGTGGAACGACAAGCGAGTCCGTGAAAGCTGACTCGGAGCGAGAGACTAGCAGCACAACCGACCTCGACCACAATCGCTACGAAGACCGTTCCGGCCGAAGTCGACGAAACGAGATGTTGCAAGCATCAAGGGCGAAGCAACGTCTGGCGGTATCACGTGACGACTCAAGCGATAGTTCTTTGAGCGAGACGAGCAGCAACGACTTTGAGGACGCTGAAAGTAGCCATGAGGCAGCTCTCGACGCGATCCCTCTACGCGAGGCAGTGGAACTCGTTATGAGCAGCATGCAAAAGCATCCGGACAACCTCCCTCTGCAGCGCGACGCGCTGCTGTGCTTGGCCGAGTATGCGAACAAAGATGCTCGGCACATCGCGGTGATCACGTCCAGCGGCGGGATCGCGCTGGTCATGGACGCGATGGCACTTCTTCCAGACGACCAAGCTGCCAGCGTCGGCGCTCTCTCGATTCTCGCGCACCCGCTGATCGCAGGTACTGATGTCTTCGCCGATGAGTGTTTATTGCTGACGATGCTTAGCGCAAGTGGATCTGGAGTCTTGATGGAGTCCCCGCCTCTCACATACACTTTCTCTCGTATGCTCGTCTCTTAGACGAGTCGATTCTCCGGGTGAACCCGGAGAGCAGGCGTCTCGTGCTCTCGGCGATGAAGCGGTTCCCGCTGAACGAACAGCTCCAAGGTCTCAGCTGTCTCGCGCTCGCGAACCTCAGCCTGCGCCACGGTAACCAGCATGGCGACACCCACTCGCTCATGGTCGTCCCGAAGGCCATACCAGAGCACTCACTGCTGACAAATTTCTTCTTTGTATGGTGTGTCGTGGATTTGATGAGCAGATGAGAGCATGTTCGAGATCGTAGCAAAGGGTGGACTCGAGGCGGTGGTCGCAGCTATGCAGCGCTTCCCGAAGCACGCGATGGTACAGGCAGCTGGGTGCTGGTTGTTCAGCATCGTGGGCGCGAAGAATGGTACGGCTGCGTATCGATACCACCCCGAACATTTGCTTAATGACGTACATCTTTCCAACAAATGGCATGTGTGCATGCAGAAGAGATGACCACTGCATGTCTCGATGCCGGCGCGCTCCCAGTTTGCGAACGCGCGCGCGTGCACTTCGCTGATGATCCGAAGGTGCAACAGAACGCACTCTTCGCGATCCAGAAGATGGTGTCGAGCGACAGCGATAGCGGGTTCGGTGTCGCTATGTCAGACAACGCAAGCACTACGGCGCAAGAGTGCGCGTTGCAGTGATGCCAGTCATCCACCCATGTCTACCTTCGAGCAAGTATCCCGATACACACAATGGCAACGGCATCCTTCGCGCTTGTGCGCTCGCTCCAATCACACGCCCCTCGTGATCAAAGTGTACTCTGCGAGACAGCCTTTCGCCAGTGCTGCAATCACTCGAGTTTCGGGTTGCCTTGAGCAAGGCGTCCATGCCTTTCAAACGTGTTCCTCGAGTATCCGCAGAAGCAGGAAGGTTGGCGATCAGTCCACGTGCCACGAAAGTCAATGCACATCACCCTGACAGTCATACTCTACGGCCTGAAGGATGGGGCAAATGGTGTTTGGCCGTGAACTCCGAAAGATACATCGGGTTGGCAGTCTTCGCGACACAGTGCAAGACTGGATGCACCAGTTTGGCAGCCTGCTAGCTCGACGCTGAAGAAGCAACTCTTCCTCTTGACGCGCAACCTGAGTATTCGAGTCTTACTCGACTCTACGGTCATCCCAAGCGAAGCCACGCTTCGCGGCTTAAGCACATCCACATCCACACATCCACACACACACACACAGGAGCTGCAAACCACGTTCATAAATACTGATCCTCGCGACGTTCGCTCGCTGCTGCTGCTTTTGTTTCTTCTCGTAGTCTCGGACGCCTTCACTGCCCTCGCAGAAGTGCGCTCTTTGTGCTCTCCGATGGCGATCGCGACTCATATAATCGCCATCATCGCGCTCGGAAAGACGTTGGCTCTCTCTCAGTTCACCCGAAGAGCGCAAAGAGCGGCGCGACGGCGTTGCTCTCCCATCGCAGGAGCGCCATCGCGATCTGGTACTTCCACCGCACCGCGTGTTGCGCGCTCTTGTGGTTCAGCAGGTTGCCGCCGAATGTCACGTCGCAGCCGAATGGCCGCGAATGCTGATGACACTGACTGTGATTCGGGGAGAAGTCGTGTACCTGTCGACTACCGGTGTACTCGCTGCCGTCGTCCGTGGGATCGGTGATCATGAGCCAGTAGAACATGTCCATCCACTGGACGTTCGGGTCGTCCTCGTCGTCCACGTACATCTGTGGGTTATGGGACCGGAAGCAGATGAGGTAGCCGTTGTCGAGCTTGATGCGAAAGAGCAGAAAGATCGTGCGGAAGATCGGCGCCGAGCTGCCTTCCTGCAGGTCGCGGCGGATGAGCAGCGTGTCCTCGTTGATTCGCTGCAGGATCTCGAGCTTCTGCACGGACGCGTAGATGCCGTGGTAAAGCTCAAAGTCGCAGTACATCTCCCAGCTTTTCTCCACGAGCTCCTCGGCACCGATCGTGTGGAGGCGCTTCGTGAAGTTGAACTGCACGCAGCCGTCGGGGGTGATGCGCTGGTGCTGCGACCAGCCCATGGTCTTCTCCTGCTCGCCCGCGCCGCGCAGCTGCCGCATCGTCGTGAAGAACGACGTCGCCTGCCGGTGCGAGTCCACCATGATCGCGCGGGCCTCGTCGTCCGAGATCGGCTTGAAGTGGATTGTCCCGAACGAGTGCTTGAAGCGGAGGTAGTCCGGGATCTGCGCCAGATGCGAGCAACAAGTTCCACGTACGAGATACGCGCCACGTCAACACATTGTGATACGAAAGTATTAGTCCCCAACGACGCTCACTGCGAAGTCGCTCTGCAGGCGCTGGAAGTGCTCGCCGAGCGTGTCGTAGACCATAAGCTGGTCCTTGAGCTCCGCGGTCTCGGCGCGCAGCGCGCGCACCTCGTAGATCGAGTGCGCGAACTTCTTGAAGATCACGTCGCGCAGCGAGGTCTCGTCGAACTCCATCCAGTTGTTGCGCGCACGGAACTCGTCGAGCGCGCGCTCGAGCTGCGCCTCGAGCTCGTCGTTCACCTGCCGCAGGTCCTTGCGCTCGGCCTACGTACACATGCGCGCGCGAGAGGGTTGCACCAAGGCGACAGCGATAAGAGACCAAGGAACCTTCCTACGCGCCTACCTACTTGACCTAGATACTCGGGTAGCTCTCTCAGATGCCGTCCTCATGCGCCCACCACCAAGAGGAAGGTTGCGTCTCGGCCCTCACCTTCTTGCGCACGCGCGACTGGCGCACGGTCTCGCAGTGCTTAAGGCGGCGGAACTCGGCCTTGGCCATCTTGCGCTTGGCGTCGGGCGGCAGGTGCGCGTTGTGGCGCAGGATCTCGCGCTCCACGTCATCGAGCGTGAGCAGCTGCTTGGCGGCGCTCAGCTGCGCCCGGCCGGCACTCGCGGCCGTGAGCTCGGCGGCGGGTTTCTTCCGAGCCGGCGGCGCTTGCTTGGCTGTTGCTGGCGGCGTCGGCGTCGGCGTCGCAGCCGCCTGCATGGGCTCAAGGTGGAGCGACGGCGACGGCGCGTGCGGCATGTGGCGCAGCCAGGTCTGGTGCTCCTCGGGGGACAGCGCGGCGTCGGCCTCCCACGGGTCTAGCAAGTCCATCGTGACATCCATTAGCGAGGCAGCGAGGGGGCGAGCGGGCGCGGCGCTCCGGTTGTGCCGCCGGCGTGGCGAGTTCGCGAATGAAAGGCGGTGCGTCGCTCTCCTTTCCTTCCTTCCGTCCGTCCGTCCTTCCCGTCGGAGAGAGCGACGAACCCACGCCGGCCGGCCACAAGCCCCCATCTTCGATATTTGGGAGTTGGAGGTAAGAGCGAGAGGCGAAGGTGGGGACGGAAGCGCACCTGGGGGGTCGCGACGGGGCGGCGCAGGTGACGACGGCGGCGGCGGCTCGCGCGGAGAGAGCGGAGGCCGGAGAGCGCCGCGGAAGCGGGCGGAGCCGAGTTTCCCGTGGAAAAGTGGCACCCGCCCGAATAAGATGATAGTGCGGAAAGCGAGGGAGCCCACAACGGCAGGACGAGCGTACTCGGGCGCTCCCGAAATTGGCTGCAAGCAAGGCGAGTGCGAGCGGCAGTGCGAGCGGCAGTGCGAGCGGCAGTGCGGCGAGCCGGGCGCCGTCCCTCCGCCCACTCGGCCGGCCTCTCGCCACCCAGCGACGCGAAGCGCGCCGGCGGGCGTTCAAGTGCAGCGGCGCGCCGCTGGGTCGGCCGCGGCCCGGAGAGGCAGTTCCGGCCGAGTTCGTGGGAACTGGGCGAGTCAAACGGAGCGAGCGCATCGGGCGGCTCCGCTAAAGTACGAGCGCCGCTCTCCGCTAAAGTGCGAGCCGATCTTGAAGAGACCATCGCGTCCCCATTTGCGCACACGATGCGCGCGAGCGACCACAGCAGCAGCAGCAGCAGCAGTAGCGGCGGCGTCAATGCGCCGCGCATCGCGAGCGGCAACTGCAGCGTCGCGCTCTCCTCCGCGTCTGCTCCGCACGCCGCCGCCGACGTATACGAGAAGCAGCTGGCGTGGAAGCAGCACGGGCGGCGCAAGCTGGAGCGCAGGTCGCAGGAGCTCGCGAGCCGCGAGGACCTCGCGTGCACTTTCACACCCCGCGTGCGCCGCTCGCCACGCCGCGTAGACGCGTAATACCAGGAGAGGCGGAGTCTCAGTGTTTTCGTTTCTCTCTCTCTCTCTCTTTCTCTCTCTCTCTCTCGACGGCCGCACCAGACCAACAGCACGAGGCGGCGAGGACCTCTAGCTGCAGACGCCAAGAACACCGAGTCACCGCCGCCGTCACCAGGCTCGCCGTGCAGCGACGCGCCCACGAGCGCCGCTTCGGCGTCTCCTCTTCCGCGGTCCCCGAATCGAGAGTTTTCGGTCGCCGTCACGCCGTTGCATCCAACGGAGGCGCAGGAGAGCTCCATTCAGCTGCACCTCGTGCGCCAGGAGCGCGCACGGGAACACGCGCAGGACGCGCACCACAAGTGCGTGGACTGAGGCGGCTCGTTCTGTGTTTCGGAGCTCGCAGCTGTGCGATGCGCGCTGATTGTCGTCGGTGTGTACTCGCTCACCTCTGTGTATCTGTTGCTGCCGACGGTGTCTGTCACTCGGTGCGGACGAACAGACTGTACGCGTCAGGATTGCGCGAGAAGGACTACACGAAGGTCACCGAGTTCGAGCCCTTCAAGCTCAGTGTCGGGAACCTGGTGCGCTGAAGACCTTAGCGACATGAACTCGCGTAGTCACAATCTCTTGAGCTCACAAGTGCCCTTACTGCAGAAGAAGCGCTCCAACTCTGCCTCTCCACCAAAGACACGAGCCACAGGAGCAATGTCTGAAGCAGTGCAAGCCAGTAAAGTGAGCTCTGGGACCGCATCAGGGTCAGTCAGCGAGTTACCAAAGGAGCGCAGCAAAAGCACCAAGCGAGCAATGCGGGCGGCTGCGACGATGCCATCACTTACTGCTGTACCAGCAACAACAGCAACAGCGGGGCCGGTTTCGAGTCATCAGCAGCCACAGCACCACGAGAACCAGCAGTCGAACCACGAGAGCAGGGAGGAGGCGTGGGAGCGGTTCGTCTCTCCCTGTGCGGCCGTCTTCCTCGCTCCAAGATGCAACATTAAAGTTGATGTTTTTGCATCCCCTTCTCTGCCTCTTGATGCAGGGAGCGAGCGAGTCTTGTGGCGCTGCTCGACACCCAGCGACGGGAACTCGACCTGCGGGAGAAGGCGCAGCAGGACGCGATGCAGGTCGCGGCAAACTTTGCGGCGGCGATCCAGAGCTTCGAAGAGCGCCTCGTCGTGGTCGAGACGACCACAGCGCAGGAACTCTCGAGTATTCGCGAACTGCTCCAGCGGCAGGCGGTCGCGACGGATTTGATCCTGCAGTCACTCGGAATCACTCACCTCGCTCCGACTCGCCAACCGCCACCTCCACCTCCACCCCACTCGTAGCGAACGCTGTCATGGTAGATATGAACATTTAGTGCATTGGAGGGAATAATGGTACGAAGAACTAGCGATGGTGGCGGCGGCGGCGACAACCTCAGACGAACTTTGCCGTCAGTTGGACGCCGCGGGCGGGAGCATGAACGAGGGTTTCACCACGAAGCTCTCCCACCGCGTGACGGTCGCGAGCGTGTCCATCGCGAGTTTCGGGAGCAGGCTCGCGTCCCCAAAGTTCATGCTGCCGCCGTATTCGATCTGCGCGCCGGTCTCGTGGAAATGTTCGGCTGCTCCCGGGTCGGCGTAGCCGAGCTGGTCGAACACAAACCAGCTGAAGAGCTCCACCCACTGCACGGCGCGACCGTCTCTGGTGAACCGCGCCGCGCGCTCGCGCTCCCCCACGCACAGCTGGTCGATCGACCGCGTGCAAATGATGTACCCTGACCGCGTGCGCACGCGGAAGAGCAGGTAGACACACCGGAAAAGCGTCGCGCCGTCGGGACTCAGCGAGTCTCGCAACGCCACGATCGTGTCCTCGTTCACGTGCTGCAGGATGTGAAGCTGTCACCCACCGCACACAACACCCACACATATAAGCACCAGCGATACATGGCGAAGAGGGAAGGGCCAGGCTCGTCGGCGAATCTTCTCGTGAAGAAAAATGTACCGTCATGAGCCCGCGGAACTTCTTGTCCGCGCACACCGGGTCCGAGAAGCATTGCCACGTGTCGGTCATGAGGCGGCTCGCGTTCTCGCCCGCGAACTGCTTGCGCAGCGAGAACTTGATCGCCGTCTCGTCCGCGAGCCGTCGGTCCTCCCAGCCCATGACGCGCGCGCCCGTGGTCACCGACCGGCCGCTCAGCGCGAAGCCCAGGATGCCCTGGTACGCCTCCCCCACGAACGCCCGCGCGCGAGAGAGAGCGAGCGGCGCGTACCCGACCTCCTTGCAGCGCGCAGCCTCCACAGGCCCGCACGGCGTCGGCGTCGGCACGAGCGCCGGCCGCGGCGAGCGGTAGAACTTATGGCGCGCGTGCGTGTGCTGGGTGGGCGTGGAGACGCCCTCATTCGACGTCTCTGGGGCGCTCTCGTCGTCGCTCGTGGTCTCGGACGACGTGCTGGCCGCGCACACCACCGCGACGAAGCGCTCGTGCGTGCGCAGCGACTGCTGCAGCTGCGCCGCCTCGCTCTGCAGCTGTGCCGACTGCGCCGCCAGCTCGCCCACCTGCCGCTGGAGCGCCGCGTGCTCGTGCGTCTGCGGCTCGCTGCGCTTCCCCTCGAGTGCCGACCTCTGGCTCTCAAGCTGCTTCACCGTGTCCTTCAGCCCGGTCAGCACCGCCTGCACAAGAGGCGGTGAGTTCTCCACACTGCAGCTCGAGCCGCCTAGTTAGCTAGCTAGCTAGCTCTTTAATGCTCTACCTTGTTGCGGTGGTACGACCGGCGGACGACCTCGCGGTGCTTGACGCGCCGCTCGTGGGCCGACTGCTTGGCCTTGCCGCCGGCCTTCGCGGGAGCTGCTGCTGCTGATGGCGGCGGCGGCGACGCAGCTGCCGCCGCGACGCGCTCGTCGACGCCGCTGGGGCTGCCGCCCAGCAGCAGGAAGCGCATCATCTCGCGCTCGTCGTCGCTCCAGTCGCGCGCCGGCGGCGAGTGCGCGGCGCTGAGCGCGGCCAGAGGATGCATGATTAACTACGAGGAGCTCGGTTTTCGACACGCTTCTCGCGCTGCGCTTGTCGAAAATACCTGCCTCGACAAGTGCTGCATGATACTAAACTAGTGTGCTTTATGTGGGAAATACTCGTCTCGCCTGCGCTGCTGCAGTGCTGCCAGCTTCGTCCCGACCTGCCCGAGTTCTCATCGACTGCCACATCTTTGGCAGCGTGTGCGCTGGAAACGACCGCGCTCATCATCTGACCGATCAACCCGTGGCACCGACCACACGGACACACTTCGAGTAGTCAGTGCGTGGGTATAGTCTCAAGCGCACCGCAGAAATGCCATACCAGCTCCCATCATATCCATGTCATGCGGGCCACTGTATGCGTGATGGCGTTGGAAACAGAACGCTACGGAGTGACATTGAACAACAAAAATGGTCTGTGCCATGCATCATCCTAGCCGGAAACTCGTGCACCTGGAAGGCACTTCTGATGTAGCAGCAGTACACAAGCATTCAGTCAAACACGAGTTCAGCGTCACGCTGTCCGCTGCATAATCAGCTCCGTACGACCAAAGTGCACGCACCTTTCAGAGCGTTCAATATGGGAAGTGCTGGCGCTGCCACAGGCAGCTCAGTATCTCTTTGAGCAGCAGAAATCTCGGTCTCCCGTGATAACGAATCTTCGCGACTGATCTCATGGTCTCCGACGCCGCGATGGTTCTCGCTCGACTCGATTTCCTTGCTTTCGAGATCAATGGTTTCAGTAACTCGGACTGCTGCCTCTGATTGGTGCGCTGAGATCAAGTTGGTTGACGGACCGCAACACGCAAACTCAAGTTCGCGCTCACCTCCTGGGGTAGAAAGACGGTCGTCTCTTCCGCTCGTCGAAGCACTACTGTCATGATCGCCTTGAGACGTCCGAGATCCGACTCCTCCGTTTGTTTCACTGTTCGTCGATGCTGTCGTGGAACTATGCGTCTTGTCACTCGACTTTCCACTTGTAGCTAGGAGACTCTTGCCATTCGTTGTCGGAGACACTTTGACAGTGGCAGTCCCGTTGCGTTCTTGAGCGTTTGGAGCGTGATGCTCCGCCTCGGTCGGTGCCGATACGAGCTGGATCGTTCGCCCGAAACTCGCTTTCCAGACGAGAGGGTCGTTCGGACAGATGATTTGCAAGATGCCGTAGAATGCCGTGTAGCATTCGCGCGGCGTTTGCAGCATCGTGCGCATGGTATCCACGCGAGCTTCAAAGCCGGTCGCTCCTGACGAAGCGTCCGGGCACACTGTAGGAGATGTTGTTGTTGCGACCGACGAACCGCTGTCGCGCCTAGGCGATGTTATCTCGTTGAAGTCGTTGAAGTGGTCATCGTGCAGCACTTCTGCAAGTGCATTTCCCCAATGCTCTTCCATAACATCTGCTGGGCAGATACTTGTAACCTTGGCCTTGAGCTTGCGGTACGCTTCTTGTGCAGCAACCAGTGCAACGCGAGAGACGGCGTGGCTGTTGATCACCTTCAGCAGACTCTGGGAGCTCAACGCGAGCAAATCGCACGCTCGGTTCGTCCGGACACTGTACGTGCTCACAGCACAGCCAAGCAGTGTTTTCTCTCCAAAGAAGTCGCCAGCGCGAAGACCGACGGGATGAAGAAGCGCAGTGTACGTGTTGCTCTGCAGTTGCAAATGTCCCTTGACGACAAAGTACATTGCGCGCGAGATGCTGCCCTCGGAGACGATGAACTCGTCGCGTGGGTACCCTTCGAACCGGAGCTCCTTCGCAATGCTGTTCGCGATCTGCTGGATCTCGTTCGAGCCTTCCCACGACAGCGGACAGAAGACCGTTCGCATGAACCAGTCGAGCGGCTGCTGCGATATGTGCAGCGCGCATGCCATGCGGATTGGCGGTGAGATCTCCTCGAACACTGTCTCGTAGTTCACGCCGGAGTGGGAGGACCAAAGTGAGAACATGAACGTGTGCGCCCGGTTCTTGAGTCTGGCGCTCACGTTCAGCCGGGCCAAGTACAACTCGATCGCGATATGGTTCCGCCGGAAGGCCACCTCAACGCCGATATACGAGATGTAGAGACTCGCAATCTCGCCAATCATGAACGACATCACAAGTAGCCCGAAGAACGAACAGATGATGCTGAAGATATAGTGCGCCGACGACTCTGGCACGAATGAGTGTCCCTTCTTCACAAACGCGGTGACTGCGTAAAACACTCCGCGGCACAATCGGAGCGCAATCTGATGGTTGTCCGGGTGCTTGGGATCCGCAATCTCCACCTCCTTGGATGGCATCCACGCATTCCACTCGTTGCCGTAACCATTGCTAGTGGAGATCGAGAGGTAGGCACACGCGACCCAGTACATGACGAGCATGTAGAGGAGCCAAACGCCGCGCGCACGGTTGAGCTCGTAGTTCACGCTCCGCCGGTTCAGCTCGCTCATATACTTTGTAATGTTGACTACTTTGACGCAGTGTAGCAGATGCAGCCACCAAACATCCGTGAACTCGAGAACTAGTTGGTGCGCTGGCACAGCAGCAATGATGTCCCACAGCATTCGCTCCTTCTTGTACGCGACGGTGTGCGGCTGCTCATAGAGCTCCATCGACTTGGCGCACTCCTTCACGCGAATACTAAACCAAATGTCTGCGACGAACATGATATTGCAGAAGAGGTCGAGACTGTTCGCGAGGTTCGCCAATGGGGTGGACCTGTCGAGCGCGTCCAGCGACAGCTGGTACGGCACGACGACCGCGACGTACACTGTGCAGCAGATCATCATTCGCAGCCAGAAAATGTGGAGCGAGCTCTGCGCTTCCGCTCCATAGCGCAGCTTTCGCAGCACCTCGATGGCTCTGCGACGCACGTTTCGTTCCCAGACTCTCACACAGGTCGCTTTGGAGGAGCGCACGATGACATTCCGGGTGCTGATCGAGCGTTTGATGCGCACGAGGTGCAACTCCTCTTCCATCAGCTCAGCGCGTCGATTGAGCAAGTCGATCTTTGAGAGCACCGACCCTGATGCTTCATCTGTGTGACGATGCTGCTCTTCCTTGGAGAGGCGATTCAAGCGCTGTTGCTCGCTCTGGAGATGCACAATCCGAATCACCTTCTGCTTCCACGCTGGGTATCGCTCAAAGACCAGCTCAAGCGACTCGCGCGACAATTTGTACAGAATGCACGAGGTTTGTGCGCGGACGTGTGCGTTGCGCAAGCTCTTCGTGAAGAGTCCGTTCTCGCCGAAGTAGCTCCCGGAAGAGATCTCGTTCACTTTTTTGAGTGTACCGAGCTTCGTCGAGTCGCTCCTGCTACTCATGAGTGGCAAGTTCGCGCTCTCGGCCGACTGATCGATATTCGCACCTTCAATTCCACCGTCTCTGTGAACTTCTGCTTCGGATACCAGCTCGAACGGTACTAACACATCCAATACGCCGGTGAAGACGAAGTACATATCACTTCCTTCCTCTCCGTATCGGCACACGAATTGACCGCGAAGAACAATGCATTGGCTGAACTGAGACACAAGCATTCGGGTGACCGAACCTTCCATTCCGCTCAGGAATGCCACTTTTGCAATCATGGGCTTCAAATGGACAAGACGGATGTCAGTGAGCAGCGATGGTGGGAGGCATCGCTCGAGAATGTGCTCCTGTGTGATCGAGTGGAACCGCTTGAAGAAGAAGAACGTTTTGATGCGATCTTCAAGACTCGTTGGTAGCTTGAAGTGCGAGAGCAAGTGGCGCACTGAGCCCATCTTCGCGTTGAACTCCCGATGTTCGGCGTCGATGAGCTCAATGATGTCCATGAAGTTCCCGATCACGTAAGCGAAAAGAAAGAAACCGGACGTCATTGTGATGACACTGAAGATGCACTGCGCGGTCGTCTTCGGGAGCTCGCCTGTATGCGACGCCGACATGAGTCCGAATGCCCAAAAGAGCGATCCCGCGTACTGCATTGTCCAATCGCCGCGAAGCAGTCTTTCGGAAGGGAGCCACTCATATCTCTTGTGTTCACCATGCTGAGTTTCATCAGAATGCGAATCTGAGAGTCCCAGCCGAGAAGCGTTGGAGGCGAAGTCGAACCAGATGCATCCAAACAG
>JAASFZ010000657.1:0-13777 GCA_023334075.1 Globisporangium nunn | reverse complement strand
GAGCGAAGGTGGAGAAGGTGGAGGATGAGCGGAGACCGAGTGATTCTGCGAGCTGGAAGTCGGGGAAGGAGGTTGGCGAGCAGCTGCAGAACGAGAAACGAAAGAGCGAAAAGGTATCCTGTGAACTGTTCTCACGCGAAGAGCAGACGAAGTGGGAAGCTCGAGAGGGACAAGGAGAGGGAGACGCAGAATTTGCTGGAGCATCGAGGTTGGAAGCTAGGTCCGCTTTGCTGTGGAATTAGCCTTCAGGTCGACAACTCTTAGAAATCTAACGGCTGCCTGACACCGCGGGCTACGGTTCTCCCAGACACCGGGGCTAGACCCCGGCAGTGGAGCATGCTCGATCGCATCGATCTCTTGCCCAGCAAGCCACGCTCGCGGTCTGGGAGTTGATCATAGAGAATGCGGGTGAGCCGTCAAGCGAGAAGCCGGCCATTCGAGTCTTCCTGCAAGGCAGCTGTAAGATCTCCAGGGCCGTCGCGAAGGACGGGTCAGTCGCCTCTCGCATTCTCTCGTACACCCGAATGAGTCCGAAGGTCCTTTTGGATGCTTCAGCACATGTGGCAGACCAAGCCTGCGATGAAATTGAAAAAGAGAAGGAAGAAGTAGTGAAGCTCCAGACCGAGCGAATCGATCGCCATCACCGAGCCGGGGTGCTCACGGAGATGATGATCGGGTTCTTCAAGCAGAACATGCAGTCTGTGCGCCAGGCGATCGAGAATGACGACTTCTTCACGCACCAGCGATCGCAACGATGTGGGCTGTCGACGTAGTTGCCTGGGCCGCACTGTGAGCTTGGAAGTCGTCGTGCAAGCGAGACAGTAGAGTTGAGTTCGTGAGCACCCGTGCAACCACCATAGAACGCTTCTCGGGTTTCACCATGCAATCTGAAGACAATCACATCTAAGTGGGCATGCGTGTCCCACCATGCTGCTCCGTGATAGATGATGGCGCTCCATGCTGCCATCATCATCATCACCGCTCATTTCTCAACCTGCTGTCTCGTTCGCACTCGTCCCTCGACTCTGCGCGCTTGCCATGATGCAGCTGTGCGATTCCGACGAGCCCGACGCCTCGCTACACGAGTTGCTGGACGATCTGCTGGCGCTGGTCGATACTACAGGCTGCTTGGATTTCTTGAACCCTCTCGCTGGCAACGCTGTGTTGATTGAAGATGAGGGAGACGCGGAAAGGAGCTCGCACTTCACCGGCGGTTCAAACCATGATGCGAAGCTAGCATCAGGAGATCCGGCGCCGAGAGTGAAGAAGCGGCGACGCCACGAAGTGCTGCGACTGAAGGAGACGACCTTGCGACTCGAAATGGCGCTGCAGAAACTACAGCGCCGCCAGATGATGGAGCTGCTCTTTGACGAGGAAAACGGCAGCGGCGACACCGCTGCTGCTGCGAAGAAGAAGAAGAGGAGGAGACGACTGCGACTCGCCGCGAAGCAGCAGGTCCAGGCAGCGACCCGCGCGAAGCTAGAAAATGTCAAGCTCTGCGATGCGGTGCGAGCGCAAGTGGAGTTCGGGAACGTGCTGCAGGAGGCACTAGACAAACAGCACCACCAGCTGAGTAGCCTGGAAGCGGCGTGCCTTCCCTACGCCGCCACAGTAACAATGGGAGACAGCAGCGTGGCTATGAGCATGCGAGAGCGCGCGATCTACGACCGTCTGAGCGAGAACGTGGACACGCGGATGATCAATTTGGGACCAGTCCTCGCACGAAGCGCACTCGCAGGCCCTGACACTTCCAGCGTGGCGATGTTTCAGCCCTACGCAACCGAGGCGAGAGTGCTGCGCGACGAGCACCAGGATGTGTGCGTCGAGCTCGCGGCGCGATATGTGATCCCGTTCGACTTCGAAGCCGGCGCGCAGGTGATCTGGACGCAGGTGCTATCCAGAGTTCCCCAGGTGACGAGTCGTTCTTCGCACGTAAGCATGTTGTCCTCCTCTTCCTCCGTATCGGTGCCGTTCAGCCATGTGCTGTGAACTAATGAGCTGAGTAAGTTATGGGTGTGTTTGTGCCATGTCGCTGTTGCAGACCGAGGTGATTGTCAAGACTGACAACGTTCTCGCGACGAAGCACTCGTCAACATTGTCGTACTTGGCAGAAAGCGACAGCGCGCCGCTTGCGACCGAGTACTCGGTGTCCAAGCGGTATTCGAAGGCGGCGGAGACGGAATTTGTGTGGGAGTCGTTGACAGAGAGCCAAGCTGGAGCAGTGCGATTGTGCACCTCGAGCGATCCACCGGCGATCAACTACATAGAGGAAGGTTGGGCGTCGATCAGACACGCGCACACGCACATCAACTCGAGCGCAGCCAGCGTGGTGCGATCGTACATCCGACTCATACTGTCGGCCGCGTCGGACTCGAACGACGCGATCGCTCCGAGCCCTCCACACCAGCAACGACAGCTGACACAAGTGTATCCGCAGCTTGACGTCGACGCGCTCTCGAAACACATCATCTCGGTGTTTCAAAAGAAGACCGAGGTGGTGCGATGTTTCATCGAGAGCGCACTGCTGGACAACGCACGGAAGTCGGTTCAAGTTGCGTGCGAGAACGACTGAGCCATCGAGCGCGTCGAGTCACGGCAGTGCCTCCAGGGTTGCTGTACTTTGCAGCAGACGTGAGCACGAGCCTTTATCCAAAGTACCGCTAATTACCGGTACGAACTGCCTCTCGGTTAAAACCGCTATCTGCATTACATACAATTTGCAAGCTATTTTCCGTTATAAATTCGAACAGCTACTCTGGCTACTGCCCTTCTCTTATACTCGCTTTTCCCAGCTCAACAAGCGGCAAACACATCAAGAAATGACCCGCAAGCGGTCAAGTGAAGGCGCCCCAGTGCCGTTGTTGCTCCTCGATGTCGACGCACCGGACGCGGCAAACAGCTCGCTTTCAGACTCGCCCTCCAGCACATCGCCTCAGCCGCCAGCGCCGGTTGGTGAGACGCCAGCTGCGCCTCGTGTGCGCAAGCGCCGGCGGCATGAAGTGCTGCAGCTGCAGGCGGCGGCCGAGGTGCTCGAGCTCGAGCTGCGCCGCCTCACCCAGCAGCAGCAGCAGCAGCGAGAAGCGTCGGGAGCAGCGACGCTGCGAGCCGCTGGTGCGCGCGCAGCAGCCAAGCGCGCGCGGCAGGCGGTAGCACGCGCGCGCCTTGAGAACGCCAAGCTGCGCGAGGCGCTGGCGGCGCAGGTGGAGATCGCCCGTGCGCTGCAGGAGGTGCTCGCCAAGCGCCGTTCTCCCGCTGCCGCCCACGAGCTGTGCGTGGAGCCGCAGCAAGACCTCGTTCCATTCGCCGCGTCGACGACGACGGTCGCGGAAGTGACGCTGCCGACTGCGAAGGAACGCGCGATCTTCGATGAGCTGCACCAGGTCGGCGACGCGCGCGCCGGTGATCTCGTGGCGTTTGTGCGGCGAGGGGGACTCGCGGAGCCCAAGAGCGTCAGCTGGCTGCTGCAGAACGATGCGGTCGAGGTGACCATGGCGCTGAACGAGCACAAGTGCGTGTGTATCGACTTCATCCACCGGTACATCCTGCCGTTCGACTTCCGCGCTGGCGCGCACGTGATCTGGACGCAAGTGCTGTCCAAAGTCTGCATGCTCATGAGCCGGAGCCCTACGCACGTTAGTGACCTTGTAGTGTGATGACCTCGTCTGGTCCGTCGCCTAGACTGTGAGGTGACGAGTGCTGACCAAGCTGCGTCCTGTGGGCGTCCTTCCTCTGTACAGACCGAAGTGATCGCGGACACAGACAATGTGCTCGTGACAAAGCAGTCAACGAGCTTCAACTACATGACGGACGACGACCAGTTCACGACCGAATACGCAGTCTCGAAGCGCATCGCGAAAGCCAACAGCGTCGAGTTCCTGTGGGATTCGGTGGTGGAGAGCGCTGGGCCGCTCTTCGTCTCGCCGGAGAGCGGGGCGGTCGGAGTGCAGCTGGTGCAGGAAGGCTGGGGCTCTGTCGCACACGTGAGTACCGTGAGTGGGACGAGTGCGGCGAGCGTGATTCAGGCGTACATCCGCCTGACACCGTCGATGGTCGCGACGGAGCCGGACGCTAGCGCGGATCCAGGCTCCCGCCACCGTCACCACAGCTTGCTGCACGTGTGCCCGCGATTCGATGTCGGTAGACTCTCCACGCTCGTCGTCGCCTCGTACCGGAAGAATGCAGTGGCGATCCGGCGCTTCATCGAGAACAGGCTGATCGACGACATGCTCCACGCCGCGTCAAGCGTTAAGTAGCGACCACGACCAGCCAGTAGTTGTCTGCCTACAACTTAATGGTGTGTGTGTGTGTGTGATGTAAGACTTGCAACGAGTCGAGATGATCTATGAGCGAGCAGGACGAAAAGATCCAACCAATTGCCGGCGATACGATCGCTCGCGTCGTGGATACTTGTGCATAGCCTCCGCGTCGGTCCGTCCACAGCAGCAATGGTGGACGATCTGACCAGCTGTCTTCATCTTCCGATTGTGAGCTCGCAGCGAGATGACAGAGGTACTCTACCACCACGTGGTCGAGCCAGCGAGCGAGAGACCTCTGGCACACTCAACAGAGTCATGAAAATCCAGCACTGCAAACAGCGGTGGAGACATCGACACCGAAGACTTGTCCATCCCTCGCGAGCAGGTGAGTAGAGAAATGCTACAAGTGTATGCAAGAAGGGTCGAACTCAGTCGTCGTCGGGATCACGGAATGTCGAGTTCACTTACGTGACCGAGAGTGACGGACAGCTGACTCGTCAGAGACGCTCGAGGCGGAAGTAGCTCGTGTGCGACTTGTGCGACTGGATTTTCAGAGGTGGTCGCTCACTTTGCTGCTACTCTTGCTGCTGTTTAGACGAGGCATCCTATCTGTTGCCTCCTCCACGTGCACACCACCGTGTTCGCTCTCTATCTCTATCTCTCTCTACGTGTATAGGTGTAAGTGCATTTCTCAAGTGGTAACTCGTGCGTCTTGAACAAACGTTCTCACGAAGCTCATTGACCAGCGTGTATGAGCAAGCGCATGTTCGTCTGCTCTCATTCATGCTTTGGCTTTGCCTTGGTCCGCCCAAGCACTCACATACCTCCACTTGCTCTGCTCCAGCGCACCACCACGTCAACGACAGACGCCATGAGCTGCATCGCATTCGTCAACTCGCCGGGCCTTGCGGCCATGTCCGAGGAGAGAGAGATCCTGGACTTGCTCAGTGCGGTGGATGACGCCGAGCTCTCCGATCTGCTCGACAACCGCGTCAGCGTCAGCGATTTCTTCGACCCAGACATCGACGCGCTCCTCGAGAGCAATGGCGGCAGCCACGACAACGACGATGACGACGACGATATCGACAGCGACAGTATGCTCGCGTTTATCCCTTCTCTGATCGCTGGCGACGACGGAGATATCGCCGAGTTCACCAGCGCGCTCGCGACTTCGGCGTTGACCTCCACTTCGGTATCGCCTTCATCCTCGACGCCAACACTAGCGGTCGAGCCGACTGAGCTCGAGCAAGTTCCAGACACCACAAAGTCGAACTCCACCCGTGTAGAGAGAGCAAGCAAGAAGAAGTCGACGTTTCAGCGGCAGAAAGAGGAGCTGCTCACACTGCGTGCGAGCGTCGTAGCGCTCGAAGCCGAGCTTCGGGCGGTGAAGGATTACAAGGCGAGGCAACCTGGCACTGCCGGACAAGTACCTCCGCCGTCTGAGTATGGGCTGCTGTGGCAAGGACTTGCCACGCGGCAGCAAAAAGACCGAAGTCGTGCCGAGAAGGAGAATGCTGACCTGCGCAAGCTGCTGAGGGAGCAGACGAACCTGGCGAGGTCGCTCGAGCGAGCGATGCGCAAGCGCCTGGTGCGTGAGATGCTTGCTGTCGATGCGTGCATGCGTGTGTGTGTGTGTGTGTGGTCGAGTAGATCGCTGACAGTGCGTGTGTCTTTACTGTTGTGCCTCCGACAGAACTTGATGAGAACCGAGGCGAAGCACGAGTGAGCGAGCTCAAGATTTGAATATTGATTGATCTCCAAGCGTGCTCCACGATGAAATATGTATCTTGTGCTCCTATGCTGTTCATCAATCGATGAACGAGAGCACTGAGGTTCATATCCGTCGCCAGCCTCGCGACCTCTGTCTGCGTGCATCGATCAGCCGATGCGATCTCGCCGAGCGAGATCGGCGCAACTTGTCCTCCGACGGATCAAGTGCTGTGTGCTCCCAGGTTGAAGACGAGGCGAGCTTGTGCCAGCGGCTGTGATGATCCGGTGAAGATCCCGTGTCGCCGTCGAGATCGTTCATCGAGTGGCTGGTCGATGGGAGACGCAAAGCTCGTGAGAAGAAGAAAAATCCGCCTCGCGACGCAGCGATTGAGTGCCGCACACCCGCATGCTCTCCGTATATACGTAGATATGTTGTAGGCGGTCAGACATGTAAGGCACAGAGCGGAGCCGAGGCGCAGTGCCATCATCACCGATGATGCAAATCTACCTCGTTCATCGGTGGTAGGTGTTCCACCCTGATCGATCGCCTGACTGAGCAGCAGCAGCAGGAGTCTCTGGACGCAAGCGAACTGCGACACCGAACACCCGATCGGAATGTGTGTGTGCTTTGAACCCTTCTTGCTGCAAGCCTGGGAGATGAGTAGCAAGAAGGGTTTATTCCCACACACACACTCCGATCGAGTGTTCGGTGCCACAGTTCGTTCGCTAATCATCTCGCGACGCCATCTTCTTGACCGACCAACACAGAGCATTTTCGTTGGGTTCACGACATCCACAATGCACACAACGCAATGCACTTGCTGAAGTGGACAAGTGGAGAGATACTGAGTTACATGTGGGTCACTTGCAGCGACACTCTCTGCATACAATATGCACATCCGACGCGCGACGAAGTGTTTGTTAAGGGGTATGACGGGACTCTGGAGTCATCAGAATGATGACCACAGGATTGGATTTTCTTCGCGGAGAACAATCATCACGGCTTTCTCTTGAGTCACACATGGGACTCTTGTTGTGTGCATCGAAAAGTGTCCACTGGGCACTGCCCCGTGATGATCGAACAACTGCTACAGTGAAGACGACCGCACTGGCTGCTGCCTCGCGTGCCGCTTGCTCGATGATCAACATATCCACAAGCAACTTCTTTACCGCTGCTTGGCGTTGTCTGCGATCTTCCCACTCACACTTGAATTTGCAGCCGCTCACGCACACCAACTCGGTGTCTGCTGACCGACATCACAACCGTCACAACACTGAGCGCCAAGCGATCCGAATCCGAGCACCACCATCACCACCACAACTACCGTGTCCGATCATGGTGACCAACACGACCTCTTCTACTTCCGCGTCTTCGTCCTTCGTGGACCCCTCGGTGCTGCTCACGGACTTCGGCAGCGACGGCAGCAGTCTCGACGACTTTGACAGCTCTTCGCTTCTCGATTTGGGAGGAGAGCTCGACTTCGACGCGGCGCTCTGGACGACCAAGCTGGCACCGCAGTCCAGCACGCCAAGCACCGCACCGAGCACGAGCTCGACTGATCCTTTCGCGGCGTTCGAGCCGTTCCTCGAGGCGCTGCACGACGACGCGACTGCATTCGGAGATCTGTTCTGCGAACTCGTTGACTTCGAGCTCAACCCAGAGGCGATGCTCAGCGAGCCATCAGCATTAGCCGATCTCACTTTATCGACGGTCAGTTGCAACCTCGCGGACGGGAGTACATCGCCGATGGCGGTGGAAACTCGGGTCGAGCGTGCACTCACGGTGCCAGCAACAGAGCTCGAGAGTGCTGGCAAGAAGAGAAGCAGCAGCAGCAGCACTTGCAAGACCTCCAGTCAGCGCCAGAAGATGGAAATCGCTCGCCTGCGAGACGCTGCCGCCCGTCTCGAAGAGGAGCTCGCGCAGCTCAAAACCAAGTGCCGACAGGCTTCGGCCGACAGCAGCGCAACGGAATCAAGCAGCAGTGCGTGCCAGTTGCCGACCCAGTCGTCGCTGTGGGAGGGATTCGCTAGGCGCCAGCGCGACGCGAGGCAGCAAGCTGAGCACGAGAACGCCGAGCTGCGACGAGAGCTCCGGGTCACGATGCGCGCGGCTCGATCACTCGAACGCAGTCTGCACAAGCGCCAGCGCATGTGTGTGTAGACCATAGACAGAAGAAGAGCACGTGCGAGACATCTCGTTGTGTAGCATGTGAATGGACCTAACTTATGAGCCTGTTTATCTCGTCTCGAGTGACTGCTGCTTGGATGTACAGACGGCGAGAGAAGCACGAACAGCCGCCTGATCGCTCGGTCGCAGAGAAAGCGAGTGCGAGTGGATTCTCGTGACACGTTGACGACACGCACAGCGAACAAGCGAACGAGAGCACCGCCGAGAAAACTCGGCAACCAGGCAGATCGCTTATTGTAATCCACTCTTGGCTCTGACATCGCTTCCTTTCTTTACAGGAGGTCGGCGACGATGTTGTCTGGTAAGAACCATGTCGATGTGAAGGAGGACACGAGTCTGCAATACGAGCTGCAGTCGTCCACATCTGCCAGACAATGCCCTGAAGCGAAGCGTCCGCTCCGAGCGCCAGTTCGTCGCCGATGATGCCAAGCCGACCAGCGCTCTGATTACGCACAGATACCAGCATCCCGTCCGTAAGCCCGGCCGCTCCATCATTCCTCCTACATCTCATCCAGCCTGGGACGCACTGCGTTCCTCTGTGCGGAGCCGACCAGAGATTCAAAACGCGCGCCTGTGCTGGAGTCGCCACAAACGAAAGTGATGGCAGCTGCAAGCAACCACACCACGCAAACGTACCAGCCTGTGGTGCAGCTGAGTGGCGCGCGAATTTTCGACTTCTTCGAAGACTTCGACGTCCTCGCCGACCTGGAGACAAGCGAGCTGCTCCCGTTGCTAGAGAGCGGCTACGATCGCGAAAGCGACAGCGGTGACGTTGACTGCTCAGTAAATTCGACGACGTCGTCTGCAGGCAAGATCCAGAGCTTCAGCGAGCTGCTCGTCTCAAAGCGGCCTTCTCGCATGAGCTTGACATGGATGCGCTGTGCTTGGCGGGCATGCCATCCTTTCCAGATGTGTCACTTTCGCCGCTGGTGTCCAGACTCGGATCTGTCGCGATCGGGGCACACGGTTCTCCACCTCTACCCGTTGCCTTCTTTGCGGCCCAAGGACGGGCAGAACTGTCGAGCTCGCGCCTCGTCGCGAGCACATCCTTCGACGAGGACGAGTGCGTTCGTGTCGAGTTTGTCCACTCGAGTTCCGAGCCGTTCACTCCGTTAGCAGTCTCGAACGTGGCCTGGGAATTCCTGAAGAAGGAAGTGATCAGGATGAGCAACGCGAGAGTGACGGCGCAATAGAGCTTTCTAGTGCTCGCTTGCTTGGGTATGCTAACCCTCGTCTAACACACGACCTTGTGCTACTTGCGCAGATGTATGTGGAGCAGTAGGCGGAAGACTTGCTTCTCGGAACACAGCGCATAACTTTAGAAGCTCCCGATCGATCCGTGGGCGCGCACTTTGCCTGCAAGCGCGTCATCCAAGAGCACCGCGTGATTATCACGTGAGAGTCACTCGCTGTCAGCAAAGAATCTGCATCACGAAGCACGACGGCAGCTCGAGTACCGCCATTGGGTAGTTTGATCATCCAAAGAGCAGGGAATCCTTACGATGACAGTGACGGAGACGTCTCGATGCTGCAGTCGTACGTGCGCGTGATGCCGACGCTGCTCGGCACCAAGCAAGGAAGAAGAAACCGCGACGAGGGCGACGACATCAGCGGCAGCGACGCGAGTTCGGCGCGGGAGATTTTAGACTCGGGGGTCCTGGCAGAGCCCCTGGTTGCCACGCACGAACAGCAGACACAGGCCATGTGGCAGGCAATCGAGAACGCGCTGGTGGACGATCAGATGCAATAGGTAGGCGGGTGCAAACTCTCGAGTGAATGAAATCGGTCCATCCGCGAGGTCGAAGGCGAGGAGGAGCAAGCGAAGTCTGCTTGTTTGTCGAAGGGTGCTCCTTGATCCTACTACAGTACGGTCCTAACTCGTGACGCGCCTCAGCGCTTGGAGGTAGGCGGACCAAGGCCAAAGAGCTGAACCCGCGCAGGGATCAGATGCACTCACAGGTCAGTCACTGAAAAATAAGCGCGGGATGGACACTCCGAGCCTGAAGAAGAGGAGACAGCCTTGCTGCGTCAGCTGCGCGCGGCGCATGCGCATGCATGTACTTGTGCGAGACTCCGGAACTGGTCGATTTCGATTCCATTCAGGTGGTCTTCGACTTGCGAGTTCGACGCATAGCACAGGAATGAACGATAAACTAGTCGACACGCACGTAGAAGAGAGGAGGGTCGAACAGAACGCCATCGAGACTGCGAATGACCTTGTGGCGAGGTTTGTCTGATGTTGAGTCGGCGGCAGTGATCGAACGATAGACCCAGGATTGGAAAAAGGATCCACTCTGTGGACCACACCGAGTTCGATATTCGGTGACGCTGTAACGGTCAGTCGTCTCCCTTGCTTTTATCACGCTTTTTGCGTCGCTTCCACATTCGACACGTTCCTTGTATTCTACTGTATCGAAGTCCAGCACCAAAACCAAGATCCCAAACGACAACGACTGTGCGACACGCTCGCCCACATCCCAATAGAGCGAAAACCCAATACAAACGCCGCGCTCCAGCGCTGCCGTCGCCGCCACCGCCGCCGCACGCTGCTCATTGACTGTCATGACCGAGCCCCGCGACGACGAGCCGCCGCCGCTCGGCGCCGAGCTTGAGCACATGGACTTGCACATGCTGCGCGCGTGGCTCGACGAGTCCATCAGCGACGCCGAGTCCGCCGGCTCGGACCGCGAGCCGGAGCTCGACGACGACTCGCTGCAGGCGCTGCTACTGCGCCCGCCCTTCGCGCTCCCACCGTCATCTGTCGGGTCGCCCGCACCATCGTCGGCGTCGTCGTCGAACAATGAGACGCCCTCGCGCCGCATGACGGCGGTCGCGTCATCATCCTCGTCCTCGGCGGTGGTCGCCGGCAAGCGCCCGCGCGACGACGAGCAGCAGCAGAACAAGCGCCGCGCGTGGCCGAGCCAGCGCGAGGAGCTCGTGTTCCTCCGCACGGAAGTGTGCACGCTCGAGAACGAGCTGCGCGAGCTCAAGGCCGCGAGCCGGCGGCAGTTCAGCGCCGCCAGCGCGCCACTCGCGCGCTTCTCGAGTGCCGGCGCCGATGGCGCGATCGTCGCGTGTAACGTGCCCGGGTCGCTCTGGGAGCAGGTCGCGAACCGCCAGCTCGACGAGAAAGTGCGCGCCGAGGTGGAGAACCGCAAGCTGCGCGACATGGTCGACGCGCAAGTGCGCCTCGCTAAGCGCCTACAGCAACTGCTGCGCAAGCGCCAGGTGGGCGGCGGACTTAGGACTTGGATCTCCTACGGAGAGGAGATAGTAGAGGTAGAAGAAGGGGGCGAGGATGTTGACACCACCCTTCCTCCCTTTCTTGATCATGATACTTGTTAGGTCTATGAGGGGCTGGTGGAGAAAAAGCCCACGTTCGAGACGGATGTGAAGCCCGAGGAGTCCAAGATCTACGCGTTTCTGACACAGATCATCCAGGACCGGTACCCGCAGATCGACGCATTCTTCCAGCAGCAGGGGATCACCAGTATGGCAGCGGAAGCCCGCGACGTGAACATGAAGCTCGAGGACGGCGCGTTGCACATCGAGATGAAGGAGTGCAAGCTCCTTCCCTTCGACTTCCTTGCCGCGAACGACGCGGCGTGGCGGTGCCTCAAGTCCGAGGTCATGACGATGCACAATACGTCCGCAACGGTCCGTGTGTGCTTGGATGATGTGCTCTCGTGGGATGTTTGGACAACATCTGACCGTCTCTGTATCACTATAGTGCATGTTCTCGCAATACACCATCCAGTACTCGACGCAGATCCTCGACACCGACAACACGGTGCTGCGAGCGAAGGTGGCGATCAAAATCTCCGGCCGCGGTGCCGAGGTCACCCTCACTGTGTGGTCGGTGTGGCGGCGATTCGTCGAGGCGAACCGCGCAGTGTACCTTGTCGAGGCGCTCGGGATCACCGGTGGCGGCGCGAACTCCACAGCTGCGCCAATCATTCAGGTGAAACAGTCAGCAACGGGGACGATCGAGCGGTTCGACGGCTCGAGCGCGCCCGAGGCGTCGATCATCAAGGTGTACTTGCGCTCTTCGCCGTCCGTTATCCAGGACGTGTCAAGCCAGCGAGATCCCGAGGCGAGCATGGAGCGCCACCCACAGGTCGGCATGCTCACGGAGGTGCTCATCGGCCTGTACCACCAGAACATCGAGATGATTTACAAGGCAGTCGAGAACCAGCTGCTCAACGACATGCTCAGCGGGAAGAAGAAGCGCGGATAACCAACCGCACGCACGGGACCAATAGGCTAGTACGCGCGCTCGCGCGAGCGCGTGTGTGTGTGAGAGAGAGTTGTGGCTGTGGGGAATGTATTGTATGAGACTGTTCAGTGAGAGCTTGCCATGGACGAGAGAGCTCGTCGCTCTCTTGCTCCTGGCGAATTGCAGCGATTAAGAGCAGTTGGAGGCGATGTGCGCGCAATGGCGAAGGCGATCAAGAAAGAGTAGAGGCCCCAGATTTTGCCGACCCAAACAGAGACGCAGGAGCTCTAACGTGCCGACTGTGTTCGAGATCAATCGTTGGGGTGTGCTGGTGGCAAGAGCAAGTTGAGTCTCAGAGAAGATCGGCGTCTAGAATCGAAGTTGGCGGTTGTGGATGCCGATCGTCGGCCTTCTTCGAAGCAAACGTACCAGACAAGCGGACAAGCGAGGACAATGCAGCAAGAGAGCCTGAGGGAAACAAGGGCAAAGCGAGCATTGCTGTCGATTCGAAAGTGACAGCGACAAGAACTTGAGCTCGCAACGCGCTATGGCAAGTCTTGAACCGCGAGACCAAAGCTGTACCAACACCAAACGATCAGCTGCTGCTCGAGTAGAAAGATTGATCCGAGTCGAGTCGAAGACTCGGGAGTCCTCGGAGGGAGCAAGGACTGTGCCGCGGATTCCAGGTGCTGGTGCTGGTGCGCGCGCCGTGCTTAGCACGAAAAGATCGCACGGGTTGCTCGCAACTCGTGCCATGTCGCAAGCCGTGACTCGCAACAGAGCTTAGAGCTAAGCTGTTGAGTCCTTCGAGAGCTGTGACGGCACTGGTGTTGAGTCTTCAGCGAGCTGTGACGGTGCTGGTGTTGCTTGTCGTGCAGAGAGTTCTGCGCCATTTAGAGTGTCAGCCGTGAAGGCAGAGCACAGGTTGCGCGCACGCTCGAAGAGTAATCGGTCGTGAATCGTATGATTGCTTTATGGCGGCCTGAAAGAAGTTCACAGCAGCTCGCCGCCACGATCACCACGCTCGGAGCAGCGCGCGCAAACAGAGCCGCGAAGGCGAGTGGCGTCGAATCGAGCTTGCAACAATCACAGCTTTCTCGCCGGAGCAAGCAGATGGAATCTGGAGCACATGAAGCAAGCGACAATGTGGTGAACAGATGCGATCTGTCAAGGCGTCCACATGATCTCGATCTCGATCTCGAGGCTTGACGTCCTCAGCAGATATATTAGTCTGTCGTCCTTGCTTTCTATATCCTGGTGCGGTGCTGGGGCTTGTTGTGGGTGTCTTACCTTGTTCTCGTCCACAATGTGCTCGGCGAACGAATGGACCAGACGTGGGTGCTGCGGCGACTAAAAGTCAAACGGTGATCGAGATGCACACACTCTCGCAAGAAGCAGCAGCAGCAG
>JAASFZ010000656.1:0-13793 GCA_023334075.1 Globisporangium nunn | reverse complement strand
CTGCAGCTACAGGCGAGACGACCCCGATTGTCATCGCGGTGGTGATCGTCATGCTGGTAGCGTATCATCGTTGGCGAGCACCAGCACACGGACGATGAAGTGTCCGGTATGTGGTGAGATCGATCAAGCAGTTTGGTGAGGATCACAGAGACGCAGTTCGAAGTTCATCCAAACGTCACGAGGGACTTGACTGCAGCAGTAGGCTGTCGTGTTGAGTGGATAGTGTGAAGACTGCGCGTCTCCGTCGTTCTCTATGGTCGACTCTCTTCCGTCCGAGTCTTCGATGCAGTTTGTGTGTGTGTGTGTGTGTGTACGTGAGAGAGAAGGAGCAGCCGACAATGACGACACATACACACAGTAATCCTGTCTATCTATCCGCGCGAGAGCTTCTTGGCTTTCTTGCGAAGACTGCGCTTCCGACTGAACGCGCCGTTGAGCGAAGACGCGCCTGCCGCACGGATCTTGGCCAGCACAAGCGCGTTCTCGCGCGACACGATGTTTGTCACTGCAGCGATAGAGAAAGAAAGAGTCGCAAACGAGAACGCCCGTCATAGCACCACCACCAAGCAACAACAAGCAGAGACAGTCAGTCAGACAAGAGTGGAGATGAACACACGAGGCGAGCACTGCGACGAACTGAGCCCACTGAGCGCCAGAGTGCAGATCCCGCTAACCCCCACGCACACCAACACGAACGCACCTCTACCAGCTGTACCGGCGCGACCCGTGCGGCCAATGCGGTGCAGGTGGCTCACGACGTCGTTCGCGAACTCGTACTGGACCACGTGGCGCACCTTGGTGGTGTCCAGACCGCGCGCCGCAATGTCCGTGCACACCACGACCACGTTCGCGCTCTCGTCGTCCAGCTGTGCGAGCACGTCCTGGCGCTGCTGGCGATCCACCTCCTTGTGGAAGAGCAACACTCGCGCAGGGAACGAGACGCTCCTCGCAGTCTCCGACGCGTCCGCGACGGATCTGCGCTGCACCTGCGCCTCAAGGAAGGCAAAGAGCGAGTCGGCGCTCGCGACCGAGTTGGCGAACACGAGGGTGTTCGTCGGCTGCTGCTGCGCGTCCGTCAGGATCGCCCACAGCAACGTCTTGCGCGCGTCATCGAGCACCGCGTCTTCCTCCTCCTCGAGCTCATGGAAGCGCATATCCAAACGCGGCAGCGTGCGCTGGAAGTCCTGCACCCATGACGTAAGGCGTGAGTGTTTGTCGCTTTGCTTCGGGGTGGACTCGATCGATGCTCGCCGCAGTCCGTACCTCCGTCACCGCGAAGACCGCGTCCGGGAACTTGTACGAAAGGTACTCTCGCACGGAGCGCTTGCCGTAGTCGGGGATCGTCGCGTGGAGGCAGACAGCAAGAGTCGATCAAGAAAGAGTCGAAAAGGCTCGTCGGGTCAAGGAGAGAGTTCGCGTGTCGATGCGCAGGATCAACCACACCACAAAGTCACATGCAAACATGCGAACATGCGAACAAACGCAGAGAAGGATATGGCACTGAAGATCGTCTGGCGCTGCTCGCTCGAGATCTCGTCGCGGTCGATCGCGTCATCGTCTTCCTCGACGTCCTCATCCTCTTCAGTATCGCCAACATCGCCTTCCATCGCAGCAGCAAAAGCATCCTGACTGCCCGACTCGGCTCCTTTGACAGCACCACCGACCCGCCGCCGCGCGCGCTCGCAGTCGTTCAGGTGTGCAAGTAGCAGCGGCTGATTGCGGATCGTTGCGAGGATCTGCTTGGTGTCTCGCTCGAAACCGCCGCCGAGCAACATGTCGGCCTCGTCTACGACGATCGTGCGCGTGAACGCGAAGTCCTTGGGCTTGCAGGCGCGCAGCAGCGCGCGCGGCGTCGCAAGCACCAGCGGACTCGCGCGGCGGTGCAGCGCCTGGTTCACTGACGACAGTACCGCCGCGTGGCGCGCGAGCTCCGGCTGCAGCAACGCCAGCACGGCGGCCGCCTGGCGCACGAGCTCCTGCGTCGGCGCCAGCACGAGCGCGACCGGTCGGTGGGTCTCCTGCAGCGCCAGCGGGTGCGCGCGCAGCTGCTCCAGCAGCGATAGCAGGTACGCGAGCGTCTTGCCGCCGCCGGTCTCCGCGGCGATCACGACGTCCCGCCGGAGCAGCGCCGCCGGGATCGCCTGCCAGTGAGGTGTCGGTGAGGGTGCACGAAGTGCGATCGGTCGATAGGTAAACAGGCTGGGCGAGCGCGCGCGAGAGAGAAGAAAAACGCACCTGCCGCTGCGCTGGCGTGGGCGTCGTGATGCCGAGCTCCGCAAGTCGCTGCACGAGGTCGCGACTGAGTCCGAGCGACTGGAACGCGCGTGTGTGGAGGATGTGAAGCACTGGTGGCGCTGCTGTTGCTGCTGCTGCTGCTGCTGCTGCTGCTGCTGGCGCGCGACGCAGCAGTGTGCTCGTCCTGGCTCGTCCGCTGCTGCTGCTGCTAGTGGCGGAAGAGGAGGCGCACACGCGGCCGAGCGCGCGGAGGTGACGCCCACGAACCAGCATGGCAGCGATGGTACCGGGTGCTTGCTGTTTCGCGAGGACAAACCGCGAGTACCAAGCACTCCTTTATTCGAGTCTCATTGTGCTAGTACCATAGCGAGTTTTGAGACTTGAGAGACTCTCCCAACTGATGTCAAGCCACTTGTTGCTGCATCTATGAATTGATTAGTGTCAAGATGCAATACTTGCTCGTAGAGGTAGCAGCCTGCATCTGTACGATACTAGAATGCCATGGAAAAATATGATCATACCACTCGTCACCCTACTACTCCTACCACTCCGAAAGTTACTTTTTTCGTGTCGGTATGTTTCGCGAGTCACAATTACCCGCATCCACATTGGGAAAGCTACTCGTTTTTGATCGCCCGGTGTTTGCTGCTGCTATCTACTGCCTGTTTCTGCGGTGCTTCGCCAGTCCATGTATCGCCTACGTGTATCCGTTTATCTCACGCCTACAGCTCAACACTTGCTACTACTGCTCACGAACTTTGTGGGAAAGAATGAAGGAAAGAGCAGTCTAAAAGGAGTGTCGTAATGTAGTGCCATTTGGAAATATGTGCTGGTGTTAACCATGGGTTTGAGCTGGAGTACAAACCGCAAGTCAAACGCACAGCAACACACACACCAGAAGCCTAACAAGACACCCTCGAGCTGTGAGGCGCGAGCGTGGAGCCGTGAGCTTACCGGCACCTGAACATCTAGTGGTAGCTGGCGTGGGTGTGACCGATGTATGGAAACAAGAGAGTGGCGTTTTTCGTATTCGGTGTGGGAGCGGCCGCATCTCTCATCACAACAGCGCACCCATCCAGCGTCCGAGCTGTGCCGATAACGCACATCACCGCACATCCATGCTCGGGACGACCGGCCGCATGCAAAATCTCGCACGAGTTGTGATAGCGCATACCACAGTTCGGACTGCTCAAAACACAGTCAACACAAGTAGGTCGGGTGGTCGACTTGAGGCAAGCCTTATGTCGTCGTGCTCTGCTCAGCCAGCGCGAATGTGGCTCGTGTTGTCCGACAGTGCACCAATCAGCAGAAGCGAGGGCGAGTGCGCGAGCAAGAGCGAGGCTCGATCATTTGTGAATACTGCTGCGACGGACACACCGAGAGAGACGGATTGCGGCGGTGTCGTGAAATGCTGGGCAGGTGGTCCGTCCGGCGGTCAAGAGCCTGAAATGCTGGTCAGGTGGTCGTCGTCGTCTTCCGTCCGTCCGTCCGTCAAGGTGTTTTCGCATGCCACTGCCTGTCCGACTCTGTTCGCTACTTTCGCGTGTCTGTGTCACATGATGCTGCCAGGGCGGACCCGACTCACACAACGGATCAACAATCCCACTTTCAGCTTGGATTCGTTCGAACGAGGCAATTTGCTGGTATCCCAGTCCAATCACCACCACCACCCGCTTACTTGCACACCTCCACTTTCGCACCAAACGAACCCATGGCAGCACCGAAACACACGAAAGCGGTATGGCATGGCACGGCATGGCGCAAACGAGATGAGACGAGACGAGCCCGTTTCGACATTGAGGCGGGTCCTATCCAGTCCAAGCTCGCCCACTCAGCTCGCTCGCTCGGCTTGCTTGACTTGTTGTCATCGATTCGCTCGTGGCACAAGAATCAGAACTTGCTTGCGGCGACCACAAATCGAGAAAGGCTCGGACGCCAATGCGCCTGGCGTCATGAGAGAGATCAATAGGAGGACGATGCGATGCGGCAGTCAATCAAGCAAGACCGCGCTCGTTTCATGACCAAAGCGTGCGTCCCTCCGACTCAGCTCACCCGCCAAATAGAACCACACATAACGTTCTATCCTGTTCATCCTGTCCTACCCCTTGCTTTCGCGCACATGCTGTGTCGGTCCTTGCTTTGCTGGTGTGGAGCGAAGAAGCTGGAAGGTTGGTCAGGCTTCCTGCTGCTGTTGGGAGGACCTGGTGGGGTGGATTCGATTCGCACATGATGCGAGGTGGTGGTGGTGGTGGTGGTGGTAGTGGTGGCACTATGTGCGCTCGGGCGTTCAAGGGCTCAAGGGTGCTGCGGTGGCGCCTTCTCACACACACACCAAGTGAATGAAAATGACGCGCGCTGCGACTGGACTGCATCGCGATAGTTCTCCCACGACTGTTTCAACGTGTGAACCAACGTGTCGAGAGCACAGTCGCATACCTGCTGGGACAGTGCGCGCATTTCTCGACGACGACGGCGACGGCGACAACGACGACGACGACAACGATGACGACGACGACGACGACGACGACGACGACGACGAGATCTACGGCTGCTTTCTTCTCGCTGTGTGCGCTCTCGCCACTGGTTTTGCCGAAGTGGAGCCGCCTTCCTCGAGCGGGTCGCAGCAGCACGCAGAGATGTGCGCGAAAGCCAAGTGCACACTTCAGATCGCGCCGCTGCATGCAGCTTGCAGCTTGCAGCTCGACTTGGTGCAAATACTGCTGCTGCCACGTTTCGTGCGAGGTGCGCAAGGTGACGGTGGTGAGGTGTCTTTGTCCTTGTCTTCTCCTTTGCATATGTGCAAGTGCTTGTGCTTGCACGCGAGCGAGCGGGCGAGTGGGCGGGCGGGCGGGCGGGCAACCGTTCTCGCTGTGACTGACTCCTGCTGTCACAGAAGACTGATGCTCCAGACAGCGCGCGCTCTATGTTGTGCGCACCGGAAGCGTCCGAGTCGTGCATCAACTGCACGCAAGGAAGTAGGAAGTTGCTGGAGTCGCAGTCGTCGTAGGGCAATTGTAGCATTCTCCGTTGGAGCGTGAGAGATGTATCATCAGTGTTCGGCGAGCTGATAGATATGCGTGCAGCAGAGCCTGACTCACTACTTGCACAGAGATTTCGGATGGCACCGCATATGGCGCACATGTTAACCCGCACCGAAGTGCGCACCTGGACATTCTTTCCCTCCGCACGTGCTCACGCACGCCACGGCGCATGTCTATCGCTGCTGCTGCCTGCTGCTGTTACTCAAGGGCTGCTGCTGCTCAAGGGCTGCTGCTGCTTTTCGCGGCGCTTCATGATCGCTCGCCTTGTATCCTATCTCCACGAGTGCAACAACAAGGCATCCTTGGGTGTCTGCATCTCCTCGCGCTTGGGAACACCGACCATCAGAGCACCATCGACCTTTCTCTCTCTCTCTCTCTCTCTTTCTTTCTCTTTCTCCGCCAAGCGCAGTGCAGCTTCTAGCGTTCGTGACAGCCCAGGCGTCACCTCCACTGCTGCCACCACCAACAACCACTATCACCGCGAGCCCACATCTACCCGCACAAGAGGCTCTCCATCCATGTCGAAAACGCCACTGTCTCCCTTCCTTTCCCTCCCCTGCGTCGCTCCGCTCGTCACTCTTGCTCCGATTCTCGTGCAAGTCAAGGCGAGCGACGACGACCGCAGCGGCGCAAAGACACTGCAAGCTGTAGTCAGTCCGTCAGCCACACACACACGCGCGCGCGCGCGCACACAGGCATGCATCCGATGTCATTCCAGAACCTTCCAGCTCCCGAGTTGCTTGGTACCATGCAATCGAACAGGGCTACGGCAACCACCAGCAGCATCACCAGCGTCACCAGCAGCACCAGCACCAGAGCGAGAAAAAGGTGCAAGAGCAATTGCTGAGGTTTCCAGAATCCATTTGGAAACGCCAATCGGGGAGGGTTTCAGAATCTGGAGCCGCTTCGTGTGAACTCACTTCGTCGAAACATCGATTTTAAAAGCACCAAACAGCAAAGCACCAAATGTTTTAACATTGGCTTGTCTGAATTGCCTCCCTGGCTGGCTGCCTGCCTGGTTGGCTTGTCTGGCTGGCTGTCTGCCTGGTTGGCTTGTCTGGCTGCTGACAGCGCCAGACAGCTCGGAGCTCGGACTGTGTTCGGCGTTCGTTCGGCGATCGGTTCGAGGCCCGGTGATCCGATATAAGCAAGTAGGGTATGCTTACTGGTACCAGGAGCTCACTTCTTCTTCTTCACCGTCGTCCACTTCTTCCGTCACGGCCAAGTGAGTTTCTTTGCTGCGCGTGCGAGACCGCTCAAGACAAACAGGAATACAAGCAGAGCCACTTGTTTGCTCGCCCTTCCTTCCTTTCTTCCTTCCGACCACGTCGTGGAATGCTCGCGCTCCACTCCCCCACTCCTTGCTCCTCGCGCTCGTTCGCTTTGCCCTCCACTTTTGCAACCTCTTTTCCAACTCCATTTTCGAGTACACACTCCAAGTTTCCAAACTACAAGTCGAAACTCATCGCCGCTGTCGCCGTCGCCGTCGCCGTCGCGAAGACACGCGCGCGCTCGAATGCGCGCAGCGATACTCGCTCGCTCGCTCGGAAGGAAGGAAAGAAGGAAGGACATCGCGAGCGCACGACACGTGTTCGCTCGTTCTCGTTCTCGTTCGCCCCCACCCACCCACCCACCCACCCGCCCGCAAAAGCTCCAAACTTCGATCCATTTAGATCCAGTGTGTTGCGATGCACTTGAGTGTGTGAAGCGCATTCTGCGTGGTAAGCGCACTGCGCACACTCAACTCATTCGCCAGTATGCATTGACTGCTTCTATGTTGCTCGTATCAATCCAACCACCCGAGCTCTTGATCTCTTGAAAGCATGATGCACTCGGTTCCTCGGCAAGTCTGGTGATCGACGCGCTCAAACTGTCTTCAGCTCGGACGTGTCGGCCGTCTTGGACTACTTGGGGAGTTTCCTTCTGCATCCACCGCAAACCTCCGGAAACGAGCTTCGATAAACCCGACCTTCATATCTGGGAGCCCGAATCGGTCCATCTGGAGTCGAGATGCACACAATCGACACAATTACCGAGTTGCCGCGGCACGCACACAAGGAACAAGTGAGAACGCGTCAGAAGACAATAGGACACGCTCCAGTGCATTCGAAAGCCAATACGTACATGCTGTGGCATCATGACGAAGTTCATGTCTTCCTGTGCAATCGCCGGTCGCGAGACGTTATAGGCTCCCGGTCCAACTGTGTTCTTCGTCGGACTCGGCAGGATCGGGCAGTTTGGCGTGTTGTGGACCATCGCCGCTTCCTGTAGAAACGCATCGCCATGGTAGGCGAAAGGTTAGTGTCATCTATCCTCTGCACCCATACAGACGACGCGCGAACTCACGGTGGAGAGACGATTTGCGCGCGACTGCATGGTCGAGCACCGGAAATTCGAGCTCTTCACCGACGCCTCGACGGTGTACTGTTTACAAGCCGTGTACGTCCATGCGCAGGTCAGGAAGAACACGTTCACCACAGCTCAGCGGCATGTCGCGTAAATGAAATGGAATGCAGACAGCAATACTGGTGTCTTCGCACCTTGCACGACGGGCTGATGTCGTAGAATCGATCTGGCGAGTCGTTCGCAAGCCTGAGCTCCTTTGACGACACGTAGCGTTCTGACGGGGTATCGAGTGACGAATCGTTCAAGCTTCTCTGACTTTCATGAACGAAGTAGCGCCAATACTACGAACCTGGGAAAGATGGAGACTTGAACCGCGGTGTAGTCGATAATAGCGGGCCACGAACATGGTCTGGTCGCTGAGTGCGCACGAAAAGTGCCGTATCCGATTTGGGCTGCGGCGAGTGCTGGTAATGGTTCTCGTTTCCCTGGGCGCTCAACATGCCGGAGAGTACAGCGGAGACCTGCGCCTTGGCATCCTCAAAGCGCGAGGTCTTGCTGACGTACGACGGCGTCGGAATTTGCTTCTTCTTGATCTGGATCGCGCGCTTCTTGGCGCGGTATGTTCCTGGACCGATCGACTCGGGGGCTGTGCAGACAGATTATCGCAGTTAAGGAGTTCGTGCATCAGCAGCATATTGTTCTTTCAATAACGCAGCACAGTGCAGGCAAGTGTCGCACTGAAGAGCTTAACACAGCCAGGAGAGGTAAGAGAGGATATGAGTACGGCTCCTTGACGACGCTCGCGAACGTCGATGCGCGGTACGCGGCAGTGCTGGCAAATCGGTCTTTCGTGGAGCTGAACGCGCTTAGGCACGGGTTTGTCGCGTCCTCTAGACTTCTCTGTAACGACTGAGCGTGCAAGCGAGAGGAACAACAAGTCAGCGAGTTCCAATCGATGACATGGCATAAGCTCAAGCACTTGCGCAAGAATGGCACACACAACCTTCTTGTTCCCGCAGTCGGTGTTGTAGTAAGCATCTGGAGTGCCTGTGAGCTTCTGTGCCATGACGACCTCCGGGTCGAGCGGCTGGCGACTGTAACTGGACTGCATGGGCTCGCGCGTCGTGCGAGGACCTTCGCGCATGAACCGGTGCGCTTTGCGCTGCTCGTCCTTGATGCAGTGCTTTTCATACAGCTTGCTTCTGCTCCTCGAAGGTGCCAGCCAAAGACACGGTAAGCTCCCACATAACTCACACACCATCCAAACTCGTCGAGAAAAACGCGGCGTCCGTACATGTCGTGAATCTGCTCGCCGTTTGGGAGCGAGATGCGAGTGCGGCAGCTACCGCCATCGGCTATGGTTTCCTCCTGCACAGCACCACCAGCAGTCGCAGCGATAGCAGGCAGCAACATCAGGAACGAGTTCAGGGAGTTGAGGTTGAGTGCCGCCGCAAAGACACGTAAAGAAGCCGTTCGAAGAATCGAGCGGTAGCGACACGCGCTGGTCGCAGTGCAGTCGCAAGTGAAATCGGATCTCGTCTCTGCTCGCGCTCCTTCTCTTCGGGACTCGCATCGAGCGAGAGCGAGTCGAAGGAATGCGCGAGCGCCGATAACCTCTCTCCGAGCGTGCTGCTGCAGCCAACACAGGAGCGGAAGTAAGGCGGGCGGACGCACCGAGGAGAACTGCTGCTGCGCGATCTGCCGCTTCCACATCGCTCTCCGGGACGCGTTGGTTGCCTATGTGGTTCATACATCGCGCACTCTTACTGAGCCTCGCTTCACTTCTTACGACGACGCATATGTACGCAGGCGCGAAGTCCACCAGCAGCAGCCACGTGCGTCAATACGCTCGCTCGCACTCGCTCCCTCTCACTCTCTTATGCAGACAGCACGTACTCCTCCAAACGCGTCGCTGTGACTCATGGCGCCGAGACTCGGGACTCGAGACGCAGTGTTTGAGAACGCGCGACAGCGAACTATGGCGACTCGGGTGGCGCGCGCTCGACGATGTTCGCGGGTGTCTGCTGCGTCTTCTTGTCTGTCGGTGCAAGTGCTCTAAAGCCCAGACGCACACCTCTTTATCGGCCTCGCGGAGCGCTCGCTAGAGAGCCTCGTGTATTAATACTGCGGGATAAGAAGATCAGCATGGGTATGTTTGTGCTGAGGTGGTGATAGATGTGGTGCTGTGTGGCGTGTGGTAGGTAGGCAATGCATCGACGACGAAGATGCGCGAAGCAGCGAACACCACACTTGATCTAGCAGGGTAATAGCGGCGTTGTAGCTGTTAGCGAGAACCCTCACATGATATGTCGTTGTACGGCGGAGATGGGGATCTGCGTCACCAAGACTGAAGTTGCTCGCGGCATGCGGGAGCGTCAATGTGGTCGTCGAATCTCTTCTCGTATTCGTCGACAATCACCATGCGTGCAAATGCCCGATGAACGCGTACCGCACCGAAAGGTTTCTCCTCCCCTCCAGTCGACGACGACAGATCAATCGATGCGACGCGTGTCGATTGGATGGTGTGTTGAAGGGGGGATGGCGCAACGCGATGTGCGCCGATGAATGCTGACATCTTGGAACGACAGGAAGCGGCAGGCAGCTTGGTTTGACTTCAAGGGTGAGTCATGCTGCTGGAGACTATCCGTTAGTCAGTCCATCTCAGAAGAGCATCAAGCAGCCTCACAGGTGAACTACAGGTCTCTAGAGCATGAGAAAGAGCGTAGCGAGTCGTCAGTGGTGTCGAGAGGCCAACGATTATGCGGATGATGAATCCACTGTGCGACGCGGCGCGTAGAGGACGCCGTCCTTGTACTCTGTGTCTGTCGAGAGCCTCCCGCTCCCTCAAATATTCATTGTCTCGAAGGGAGCGAAGGCTGCATGGATGTCGGTCGATGCAAGTTTCGAAGCGGAAGACACGCCAAGTAGCTGCAACGTGAAGCATGTTGTTGAATAATGTTAGGCATAGATAGATAGGTGGTGGCGGCTCTGATGGTACATTACGCGCGGGGGCAAAGACTGCAGACTTGTTCACCCAGCTTAATAAGACGAGAAGCACTGGAGGGAGGGAGGGACTCGCTCGCGAGGCGAGGCGAGGCGAATCGTTAGCGGCGAGTGTCGGAACGCGGATTGATCGATCAGGAGGCAGCGGTTTGATAGATAGCTCGCTCGCACAAGCTGCCGGCGCCTCCATCACCATCGTCGCCGTCATCATCGCCACAAGATCGTCCGCGTAAGACAATCTGCGCCCTCTCTCTTCGCCGCCCCATCACCATCACCTTGTTCTCGACCACACGATTTGCCGAGCGGATATGTCTACTCGAACAAACCGACCAATCCGTCAAACGGCGAAGGCATGGCTGGGAAACTGCAGTGGGCGGGGGAGGGGCGGAGGTAGCTGGCGAGCTGGGCTGGAGCGGGCGGACCGTCTTCTTCCTCGTCGCCAACTCGACGAGCGGATCTCTCTCTCACACTCGATGGGTTCTCGGCCGACGGGAGCTAGACGAACGCGTGCGAGCAGCCCTGAGCGCGTGTTGCGTGCTTCAAATCAAATCATCATCAGCATCCAGGAAGCAAGGGCGGCCAGTCTGGGGTCCCGGAGCAGCCTCCTCTCGCTCTGGAGCTTGAACTTGTCCTCCGCTCTGTCGGTTCGACTGATCGACACCCTTGGCCTTGATCCATCGGCCGTTCTATTGCAGCGAGTAGCCAAGCCGACCTGCATCGCGCGACTAGTCGCACACTAGGTACAGACACCGAGCGCGGTACGGCGTTGACGCTCAAGACGACACACGACGACGATGACGACACACGATGACGACGGCGACAGCCGAATTGAACAGACCGGACGGAGCAGGGTTGAGGATCAGGGTTGGGTCTCGGTCGGCCGGACGGACAGGGTGGAGGACGGACAGACTGGTGAACTTACACGGCCGCCGAGGCGGTCGCGTTGGAGTTGGCCATGGCGTTCTTTCTCTTGCGGATGCGCACCAAGTGGCGCGAGAGAAGCTGCACGCGGCTGCGGAGCGTGTGCTCATTGAGGTAGTTCTCGCGCGACGTGGCCGCGAGGAACATGAGCTTCTCGATCTTGATCGCGAGCAGGAACGTCTTGGAGCGCCAATCGTAGTTCTCCGGCACTTGCGTGAGCACGTCGTGTGGCTGGTGGTTGCGCAACATGCGCTCGATCAGCACGATGCAGCGCGAGCGGAGACGACGCAGGTCCTCGCCGCCGTTCTCGCGCCACGCCGAGTCGATCGGAGCGTTGCGCGCACCGCAGCCGCTGCTT
Organism: Globisporangium nunn; assembly: GCA_023334075.1. Taxonomy (NCBI): domain Eukaryota; phylum Oomycota; class Peronosporomycetes; order Pythiales; family Pythiaceae; genus Globisporangium; species Globisporangium nunn. The sequence goes on along the minus strand of JAASFZ010000656.1, from coordinate 1,889 downwards.
GAGGGCGGCATGGAGGGCGACGAGCCGGTCGCACCGACACCGCCGTTCGGGTTCATGGCGGCTTGGCTGTTCTGGAGCAGACGGTTCATTGACGCGTTGCTGTTCGGCGACGCACCGAAGCCGAAACTCGCGGAGACGTTGATGTTGCTGTTGTTGCTGTTGTTGTTGTTGCTGCTGCTACTGCCGAACCCGAGAGGGAACGGCAGATTGTCGAACTCACGCATGGAGGCCTGGAGACGCTGGAACGTGGGGAGAGGAGCGCGGCGGCGGTTGATCATTGGGTGGAGGGTGGGCGTGGGGGAGCTCGCGGCGCACAGAGCGTGTGCGCGACAAGCGATCGTAGGTGGCGTGGGGGTGGCGCGCTGTGCAGGCGGGCTAGAGTGGGTTGTGGTGCTAGCGAGTGAAAGAGTGAATGAGCTCTTCACACCCGCACGCAGCAAGCAACCGATCTCTTCTGTCCCGCCGCCTCGAGGTGGAGACGCTGCTCCGCGCGACCAGCAAAGACAAGTGTCGCCTTCGCCTCCGTCGCCGCCGTTAAAGAAACCGGCACACGAGTTCGCGCTGAAGATCGCTTTTCCGTCCGTCCGTCCGAGAGGCAAGGACGGCTGATGTGCGCGCGTCTCGCGAGTTTGGAGTTTGCTTGACTTTTGCTGCCGCGCGGATGCGGTTCGGTTTGGTTTGGGGTTTGCTTGTCGCTGGCGCAGTGCGCTGCTTTGTTTTGTTCGAGCTTTCCGAGTCTTTTCAGATCCAAGGAGCGAGCGAGCGAGCGAGCAAGCGAGCGTGTGCGCGTTTCTCGTCGGAGGGAAAGAAGTGCAAGCACCAGAGGTGCCGGCAACGCTTTTGGCTCGGGCTCAGGCGCCATGCCCGATATACAAAGGACAAGTGCCCTCTGCATGTCTTTGTCAGCGATTCGAGTTTCTTTGCAGCAAAGGCGTAGTGGGCTAGGGCTACTAGTTTAACGGCGACACTCACTTTTTGTTGTTTGACTTGTTTGACTGATTCGTGTCTGTGCAGGCTCCTCTCACTGCCGCCGCCGTCGCTTCCTTTTGCTTGTCGCTTGTCGCTTGCTCGTGGGACCCTCCCCACAGTGCTCGCGAGGGGCGAAATCCTCAGCGGTCACAAGAGGTTTGGTGCCCGCAAACATCTCAGGTCGACGACGACAACCGGAGAGCGCTTGGGTGGCAACACTCAGGGAATGTAGGTAAGCTATATGCTGCAGGCTGTTCCAGAAACACGAGAGAACGCACTCGCAGCAGTACAGTGAAGTGGTTTGTACGGTGCCGTGTGATCTTTCTACAGCAACCATTCGGCCATACTTGCAAGCCAACCGCCGCGGCACCACTCGTGGCGATGACGCCACCCCCTCTATCTCATGGTCCAATACCCGCATCACTGATCGATAGTTGCTCGAGAACGGTCTTTCTGTGATGCACAAGCGAAGACGCGTTAGGGACGGCGCTCTCTCACCCCCCCGCCAAGAGCACAAGAAGAGTGTCCGCTTCAAGCTGTAGCTCCAGGTTCCATCGCCTACGTTATCAAGCATATTTCTAGTGTGAAAGTGCTGTTTTAGACTGCATTTTAGTCAAAAGAAGGATTAGTCAAAAGAAGGGTTACAGTCAAAAGAAGGGTTGCGGATCCCTTTTGAAGTAGCAAACAATGCGGAATCGGACCGGGTGCTCTCGACCTTGTTCACAGCAAGTTGGGAGCTGTGGCCACCCGGCATGAAGCTTGGAAAAATGGTTGGCTGCAAAGAGAAGCGCCATGAGGACGATTAGATGGATCCAAATGGATCGAAGTTTGGAGCTTTTGCGGGCGGGTGGGTGGGTGGGTGGGTGGGGGCGAACGAGAACGAGAACGAGCGAACACGTGTCGTGCGCTCGCGATGTCCT
>JAASFZ010000655.1:0-13809 GCA_023334075.1 Globisporangium nunn | reverse complement strand
TAAGCCAAGTCGGCACGATGGCACTCTTTGGCGCCGCTGTTACTGCCACGAGGGAGTTCGAATCAGGCGGCAGCTCATTTGGGCTCAGGTTGCGCCTTCCGGACCCCAAAGATCGAGCGATGGCGACACCAGCAGGAGCAGGCGGCGCCGGCGCCGACGGCGGCGACCACGCAGGGGGCTTCGGCCACGCGCTCGCGCAGGAGGTGGACAACGCGACGGTCAAGTGGATGAAGATGCTCTCGGCCACGTTCCTCGGCGAGAGCAGCGCAGCGCTCTTCGCGCGGCGCACGCCGGCGCTCACGCAGACAGCGGCATCGGCCGGCTCAGCAACTGCGCGCCGCCGCCGTGGACCGCGTGCCGACGGCCTCGACGGCACGCGGGAGCTCAAGATCGCGCTCGTGGGCGGTGCCGCCGTGGTGAGTCATTAGACTAGTCAGGCTTGGTTCAATTCGTGGTGTTCGTCGTGTGCGATTAGCAAGAGCGATGACGGGCGTCCACTTGCCCACTTGCGCTGACATGTCGGTATCCGCCTTATGTTATTCCCAGGGCAAGACAAGCATCGTGCGGCGCTGGCTGCAGCGCTCGTACCCGTCCCAGTACTCGCCCACGATCGGCGTCGACGTGCATTCGCTCGCGTTCACGCACAAGGGCAGCGGCGAGGAGGTGCTGCTGCACCTCTGGGACGTCTCGAGCGCAGAAGTGGACGCAGGCGCGGCGTCGCTCCACTCGCTACTCTGTGACGGTCTCGATGGTGTCTTCTTTGTCTTCAACGTGCACCGCGTGAGCTCCATCGCCGCGGTCGACAAGTGGCGTCACTCCCTCGCCAAGCACACGTCGGCGCGCGAGATCCCGTTCTTCCTGCTCTCGCACAAGGCTGACCTGCTCCAGAAGCGCGTCATGACAAGCGACGACATCGCGTCCTACGCTCGCGTAAGTGCTGTCTCGGTGCATGGGAATGTGTGGCATGAACGCGATCTGATGTGGCACTTGGCTGTGACCGCCAGAACGCGGGCTACAAGGGCTGGATGTGGACGGTTGGGCGGTCGAACTTTGGTGAGAACGACAAGCACCCGGCAGTGATGGAGGCGCTCGAGCGCATGGTGGACCTCATCCTCAAGGCGCGCGATGACGCTGAGGCAGCACAGTCCGCGAAGGAAGTAACCCCGCACGTAAGAACTATGTGGACGTGATGCTGTAGCATGTATGTGGTAGATGAAACTAACAATTCTGGGTCTGTTCTCCAAGGGTATCTTCGCTTCACGCGCGAGCGTTCCTCTCGAGGTGATCCAGACTGGCGACGCCCTGCATCAGTTCTCCGCGTCGCTGCTGCGCATCCCGACGCACGCCATCACGACGATCCCGCGTGAGGACGCGCCACGTGATGATCATAGGAAGGAGGAAGAGGAGAGCAAGGCAGCACCAGAGCACCCGCAGCGCGCGCTTCCGCCTCGACCAGGAGGCGTCAAGGCCGATGCGCTCGACTATGGCGGCAACTGGATCCTCGGTAACAATAAGGGTGTGTACCTGCGCGCGACGAACGACAGCTTTGTCGCGAATGACGAGACGGAGGACGAGGTGACCGACGCCGAGGCCCCAGCTACTCCGTTTAGTAACTCGGGGCGTGAAGGAGCGGGAAGCGACAATGAGGAAGGAGAAGGCAGCGAAGATGGAAACGGTGATAACAACGACAACGAAGAAGAGGAGAAAAAGGAAGAAGTGGTGGATGAAGAGAAGAAGACCAGTGAAGTTCGCGTTCTGGGGAGCAACGCAGCTGGTGCTGGTCGCAATGACGACGGTAACGACAGCAGCGATGACGAATACGACGTCAAGCGCGATGAAGCACGCATGCAGCGCGAGAAAGCTGCAAGCGATGAGATGAACGACGAGCTCGCATGGCGCTTCTTCGCTGGCAGCATTGATCGCGCGCGCGCGGAAGAGATTCTCAAGTGCGCCACACACTGCTTGGCAGGAAAAGCTCATGTGGATGAAGAGAGTGACATATACATTGCTGCTGTGCTATGCTGGTGTCACTACACAGGGGCAAGGAGGAAGGGACGTTCCTGCTGCGCCGCAAGAACGCGCAAACGCTCATCTTATCGTACGTTGGCGCCTCGCAGATCCACCACGTGCTCATCGAGTACACTGGTCAGAGGTATCATATCGGATCGTCCAAGGTGCGTTCTGCTTGCAGGGTAGCTAGAAGTTGATCTTACTGCGAATGTGTTAACATATCGAAATGGGGCTGTGACGACTGATTCCTCTGATCGTCTTTGTCCGGGGTGGTGCAAAGACCTCTCAGGTCTCCTTCTCGACGCTCTGGAAGTGTCTCCGCAGCGTACGCCGGTACGCCTTCCGCGGACTCATCTTCACGCGCAACGTGGACTTTCGCGTCGTGAACAAGGAGGAGCTGTCGCTGGAGACGGGGGTCGGCGGCGAGGAAGTCGCACACACGATCGCGCCGACGCCGCGGGTGTGGCGCACGCGCACGCGGAGCGGCTCAAGCGGATCTACTGGCGGTGACAAGAGTCGCCAGTCGTCACCTTCTCCCCGCAAGTCCCGCGGCGGACCAGAGCTGCAAGCAAACCAGGAGCATGTGCAAGTGCCGCCGCAGACACGCATCGAGGAACTCAGCACCAGCTTCTACGAGCAGCTCACGGTGCGACTGGGACACTTGGCCACCGCCAGCACTTCTTCTGGAGGACAGCAGCAGGCGGACGAAGTTATGGCGCTGCTGGCAATGGTGTGTATGCGCGTTTGTTTGTGTGGACTGGAACAATGTTTGGCTGAAGTCGGAATGTGTGGTTGTGTAGGTGGATCGGGAGCAGCAGGAGGAACTTGGTCGTCGCTCAAGCGAGCCGAGTGATGCCGAGTCCCAGTGGCGGCAGCTCGTCAAGAACATGGAGGCGTGGAACCGGATCGTCATGAACCTCGTACGTACTGTACCGGCAAGTGTCTTCGTTGTCTCTCATCTCTCGCAGAGACTCACTTGGTCCATGGATGGCTTGCGTCGCAGGAACTGCAAACCCTTACTTGACAGTGCACCAGACAAATGGCCGACTCGCAAAACTGAATATGCGTCGTTTCGTGTCGTTCGCATATATTTCCTCGACATGTATTCTTTCTGAGCGCATCCTCCTTGCTACTACAAGAAGGAACCCAAGTTTATGTGACCTCTCGGCACGCGCTGAAGCGCAACTTGCCCACTTCCCGTTCCTCGCCTCGATGACGCCGGCCGCCATCCACCGAGCGCCTAGTCCGACGGACGCGCCGGCCGCGCCTTCTCCCGCGGTGGCGGCGGCTACCGCTGACTGCCCGCGGCCGCTCGCGGTGCCGTTGACGCCCAAGTCGTCGGTGCCGCCCTGTGACGATGACGCACTCTACTCGGAGGACGACGAGCTGCTCGGCGGCCGTCAGCGCGGTGGGAACAAGGGCCGAAAGCAGCTGCGCAAGCAGCGGCGCCGCAGCCTCGAGCGACAGAGTGCAGACGACGATGCGCACAAGCCCGGAGCAGCGGCAGCGACGAGTACCGCGAGTGCCCAGCGCCTCGAGGCAGCGCCACGTGCGGGGACTGGCAGCGCTGGGGGCGCCATGCTGACTCGCGAGAAGCTCTCGGTGGCCGCGGTCGTCGTGCATCTGTGCAAGGGCAACATCGGGCCGGGCGCCATGTCGCTGCCCAACGGCTTCTCACAGGCAGGGATCTACGCGGCGCCAGTCATGTTCGTCGCTGTGGTAGGTTGGATGGTTGGGCTGGTGGTCGTGCTGGTCGGCTAGATGCAGCTGAACAGTCGACGCGGTTGCTGGGGTCATATTGCTACAGGCGCTCGTGTGCACGTACAACATGGAGCTGCTGCTGCGCTGCAAGCACGCGGTGGGACCGACGACACCCATGTCGTTCGGCGACGTGGGCCGCGAGATCCTCGGCCCCAAGGGCAAGCTACTCATTGACGTCTTCCTCGTCGGCATGCAGCTTGGCATCTGCTGCGTCTACTTCACGTTCGTCGCGACCAACATCCACGTCGTGCTGCCGGACAAGTGCGGACGCGCTCTTGCTTGCCTGGCGTCCGTTGCTCGTGACTCAGCTCTGCATATGTGGTGCCTGATCTCAGGTTACAGAGCGTGATCCACGAGCGGCAGCTGATCCTCGCGATCTTCCCGGTACTGCTGCTGCTCTCGTGGGTGCGCACCTTGAAGCGCATCACGCCGTTCTCGGGCCTGGGTGCGCGCGCTCTCTCGACTCTATTGCCTGCCCTTGCGTCGCTCTTTGTCTGATGCGCCTTGGCTGTCTTGGAAACTGGGAACCTGGCAGCGAACATTGCGGTCGTGTCGGGTATCGCCATTGTGTTCTTCTACTCGTTCGAGTATTATGAGAATCCGACGAAGCCGCGCGTCGAGCCCGTGCATGTCGAGTGGACGGCGCTTGCCGCCTTCTACGGTGAGGAACCTGTGTTCTTGATCACTTCCTAGACACATCCATTGCTGACTCGTGATACTATCGATGCTCTATCAGGGACGGCGGTGTACAGCTTCGAAGGGATCGGCCTCATCCTGCCGATCCAGAACGAGATGCGTTCTCCGTCGCTTTTCCCACGCGTGCTCGCAGTCTGCATGCTCGCGATCCTTGTGCTCTTCCTCATCATCGGCGAAGCGCCAACGATCGCGTTCGGACGCATCTCGAACGGCAGCATGACCGCTGTCCTGCACGACTACTGTGAGGGCTGGGGCGTGACTGCGGTACGACCGACGCATAGACTCGGGTAGGAAGCAAGCTTGATCGGTGATGCTAATCCCTTGTATGGTGATGTATGTGATTCCCAGGCGAACGCGCTGCTCGCGTTTGCGTGCACGCTGTCCTTCCCGATCCAGTTCTACCCGGCGATCGAGGTGCTCGAGAAGTCGCTCTCACGCCCAGGCTCGCTCATGCGACCGGCGGCGCTCCCGCACACGTCACTCACCCGCCACCATCGCCACCACCCGCAGCAGCAGCATGTAGGCGACGAACGCAGTCGCCTCGCTCACCTCCCCGGCCCCCACTTGGCCCTCGACTTCTACGGCCAGCGCTCGAGCTCAGCGTCCGACACGTCTCGAGTGCACAGTTCGGTCGGTCCCCACCACCACAGCTTGCAGACGCGACAGCCGCCACGAGTCCCTCGGCTCCTCGAGCGCGTGTTCAACCTGTCGCAGTACGAGTGCAACCGCACGATCTTCCGGTCCATGATCTGCACGTGCCTGATGCTCATCGCCGTGTGCATCCCGGACGTCGGACTGCTCATCAGCCTCTTCGGCGCTGTCGGCTCAAGCATGCTCGCGATCATCATCCCGCCGGTCATGTACATCAAGCTGCACAAACACTCGCTGTCGCTGCCGTCGAGGCTCTTTCACTACAGCATCATCGCCTTCGGTGTCGTCGGCATGGCCGCTGGTACGCTCCAAGCTCTCGTCAAGGTGGTCCAGTCGATCTTCTGAGCTAGTTGACGGCTAAGAAGGTTCTCGGATAGAGGTGTCATCATCTGCGCGTCGCGAGAGTGTTCATGTGTGTATTGTATGACGGCCGTGTGTATACACGTGCAGAATTGCTCCTACCCAGCGCAGCGTGTCCTGCTCGTCCAAAAGCTTGTTCTTCACCTTTGTCTCTCGTTTTGTTGCTTTCTCTTCCTCACACGGTGCAGTTGCTGCTTACTCACACTTGATGTTCCGGTAGATCCGCTTGGTGAAGACGCTGCTGCCAAAGTAGCCGATCGTGCCGCACATGATGAAGAACGCGAAACAGAAGAGACCCCTGCGATAGCATACGCCCCGACAGCAGCGTCAGTATCCAAGCACAGCATACACATACATACGCAGCTAACCAGCTCATCCACCACCAGCGCAGAGCTAAGCAAACGCACATGTAGCCGAAGTAGAAGCACGTCTGCAGGAAGCCCGACATGTTGGTCTTGAAGAAGTAGAAGTAGATCGCGTAAATGAAGACGTAGACCGCGGTGCTCCCCGCCGCCGCGAACGACGTCCAGTGCCACCGGTAGTTCTCCGAGTTGAGCAGGAAGTACGTGCACACGATCGTCACGCAGAGCGTGACGATGCCCAAGATCAGAAACACGAGCAGCATGAAGCCGTACACGTAGTAGAACTTGTAGCTCCAGAAGGATGCGAAGATGAAGTACATCTCGATGAAGATCGAGCCGAACGGCAGGATACCTGTGAGCAGGATCATCACAGGCGGCCGCAGGTACCAGCGCGCTTCCGGGATCTCACGCGGGAACTTGTTCACGCGGCACGGGAAGCCGCTCTTCGCGGCGCCGTGGCGCCCGAGGATCGTGCCGAGCACCGCGAGCGGACAGGACACAAAGAACCACACGAGCACCACCTGCACGATCGTCACGAACGGGATCGCGTACGTTGTGCCGTATGCAACCGCGAGCGCGTTGATGAAGAAGACCGAGACGAAGATCACGGTCGGGAGTAGTGCCGACGAGAGGCACATCGCGCGGATCCAGTCCTTGGACACACGTGGGTAGAAGAACTGGTGGTAGAACGCGCCGCTCGCGTAGCCGTTTGCGAGCGACGAGAACGCGTAGACCGTCAGACCGACCGAGACGATCCCGCCCGGCTGCATGTAGAGCGACGAGACGATCGCGATGAGCACAACGAAGATCGAGAGCACGAGCAGCTGCGCGCCCGTGCCCACAAGCGCGCAGAAGAGCAGCAGATACGGCGGCGCACGGAACACGTCGCCGTGCAGCAGTTTCCAACCCGAGTTGGCGTCGTCCTTGAGCAGCGAGCTCTTGCCGTCCAGCATGAGCTCCTCGGCGTCGTCCTCAGCGAACTTGGCGTAGTCGTTCTTGAGCGTGCGGAGCAGGATGAGCGCGACGAGGCCGCAGAGGAAGATCACCATCATGAACGAGTTGAAGATCGAGAACCAGTGGATCTGGTGCTCAAAGAACTCGTCCTCCAGGTACCGGTCGAATCGGTTTTCGAACGCTATGTCCGTCGGCGACCACACCACCTCGTACGTGAACTCGACCTGCCTGCTCCGTGCATGAAACAGCAGCGCGTCAAATGAGCTTCTCATTTCTACATTCTCAGATCAGACAGCATCAGCAGCAGATTCGACACGCACTTGTTGGACGCGATCGACGTGAGCACGTCCGAGTACGTGAGGTTCACGTGGATGATGTGCGGTCCGTTGTACGAGATCGAGTACTTCTTGTGCGTGTATAGCACGCGGGTGCCGACCGGATACTGCTCAATAGACAAACAGCGCCAGTCCGTCAGCGCTTCGTACTCGCTCACGCTTCTAGCTACACAGGCCAACCAACCAGCTTGAGGTACTCCGGGTCGTCCGTCGGCTTCATGACCTTGCCGACGAGCCCCCAGACCGGGAGGTCGTCGACGCTCAGCTGGTACCAGTAGTGGTCGTCGACCGCGGCGGCGAACTTGAGCGCCTCGGCGTCCGAGAGCGTCTGCGTACAGAGCGTCGTGCGGGGCGTGTCGACGGCGAAGCGCGCGCGCTGCCCCGAGTTAAAGAGCTCGTTGCCCTCGAGGATCTCGCCGATGCCCAGCGCGTGCGCCTCCGGCTCCTCCATGCCGCGCGCCTTGCAGAACGGCAGCGAGTTGTACGTGTACGTCTCCTGCGGGTTGTTGAACGGCCCGATCTTGTTCACCCACACGACCACCTCGTCGCCCTTGTCGTACTGCATGGGAGCATGGGAGCATGGGAGCATGGGAGCATGCGTGTGAGCGTCACTCGCGCGGGGAAGCAACGTGGCGGCGCGCGCGACGCACCTCGTGGTTCTCGGCGTCCGCGCGCACGGCCGGCGCCGCGAACAGCGAGACGAGCAGCGCGACGAGCAGCGCGGCGGCAGTGACGGCGGCAGGCGGCATGCGGATCTAGCGCCTTGGCGGGAGGGGGAAATGACTACACTGAGCGCTTGTGGGAGTTTGTCTCAGTATGGCGGGAAAGAGATTGTCTAGAAAGTATCGGTACATTCTTCCTCGTGCGTGCTCGGCGAATGACAGTGCCGTGCACCCCGCCTTCAACACGAGTTCTCTCCTCTCGCTCTCGCTCTTGGCCAGCTTACTCTACCTACCTACACCCGTCTTCGCGGTCCATCCGTCTATCAGCTTCGGCCGAGAGAGATCGGGAGACATCCCATCCGCACAGCTACGACACCTCCTTCGCGGCCACGGCGAAACACGGCATCGGCCGCAGGTTCGGGAGACTGTCCATGGGCTCGAAGGCGCGGACGAACTCCTTGTTGGGCGTGAGCCAGTCGTCCTCGAGCAGCCCCTCGATGAACTTGCCCGGCTTGTTCGCCGGGTTGTACTCGTACTTGCTCTCCGGGTTGAGCGACCACATGAAGCCGCCCGCGTAGCCTTTCTCGAGCATCACGGTGATCGTCTTGTCCGTCGTGCGCTTGGTGGTCTTCAGCGGGTGCGCGTCCTTCGTGTAGAGCCCCGCGAACTCGCCGAGCACCACGGCACTCGAACGCTCCTTGAGCAAGTACCCGAACATGTCCTCCATCGTCACCTCGACGCGGCTCTTGAGCGCCTCGTCCGACAGCTCCTCGTAGCTCGAGTAGTCCGCCTTCGTGTTGGGTCCGTAAAAGTACGCCTGCGGGGACACCGCGGTCGTGTAGTAGTGCGGCGCCCATACGAGCTTGTTCTCAACCGGGAGCTTCGGGCGGCTCGTGCCGGCCTTCTGGAGCCCGCCGCCCCACCAGTCGTAGTACGACATCTCCACGCCGTCGATCATGATCGTGTGCGTGTCGACCACGCCCTCCACGAACGCAAGCCACTGCGGGCAGTTTTCGAGCATCACTTTCGCGATCTTCTCGCTGCCGATGACAAAGTCACTCTCTGTGCCCGTGCCCCACGTAGCCTTGTGCGGCTCATTCTTGAGGTCTAAGCCCATGATGTTCCAGTAGTTCGGGCCGCAGAGCTCCTTTGAGATGATGGCCACGGCCTTGAGGAAGTCGGCCTGCGAGACACCGAGGCTCGTATCGAACCAGTTGCCGCCGGCCGCCGCGTTCGTGAGCGTGTGCATGCTCAGCAGCACGCCGATTTTGCGGTACGCGAGCGACTGCACGATCGACTGCACCGTGGACGTGAAATTGTGGAGGTTGAGCGCGCGGTTGCTCTGCACGTTGACGACGCCCTTGGCCGGCGGAGTGTTCTGGAGGATGTTCTCGACCGAGAGCGGCAGCCGCACCGCGTTGAAGTTGTTGCGCGACAGGAACGACGCGATCTCGTACTGCACATGCACATACATATGAGGATACTCGTAAAGGAGGAAGAATGACACGAGACGAAAAGCGGGGCCTACCGCTGTGGTCCCGTTGAGCTGGTTCTCCCAGAGCCCGAAGGGCACCGCGAGCGGCGTCTCCATGCCGAACCAGTTGACGCCCTTGATCGTGAACGGCACCTCTGTGCCGTTCGCCGCGACCGCGAGCAGCTGGCCGTTCTTCGTGATGTAGTTGGGCTGCTCGCACCCGGCGCTCATGTACGTCTTGGGGTTACCGATTTGCCCGTCATCCGACGTGATGTCCTCACCGTTGCCCTTGCCGTCCTTGATCGCGCGCTTGTTCTTGGCCCCGAGCTCGAACTGCTGCGCGCGCGCGACGCTCGCGTCCCGCGTCCGCACGGCGCTCAGCGTGATGAGCGCCACGGCGCCGCCGACCACCACGAGCAGCAACAGGATGCCCGGCCACCTCTTCATCATGGCCGCCCACCACCGTCAGCTTCCCCACTATCCACATCCGCATTAGAATCAGCAGTCTCATACCCGGTACTGGCCGCGGTAGCGCGCGGAGCCGTCGTCGTCGGCTTTCTTGGCGATGAGGCGCTGCTGCGGTTCCTTGGGCGACGGCGGCGCCTCGTTGTTGGAGAAGAGCGTGCCGAGCGCCGGCTCGGAGCTGCGGCCAGCGGCGCGCGGGTCGGGCGTCGGCAGCGCCGAGATGCGCCAGGCAGAGTCGGCGGCGCCGCGCGACTGCGCCTGGTGGTGGCTCAGCGCCGGCTCCGACGCGCGCATGGCCTGCGAGAGCGTGACCTGCGAGGCGTCCATGACGACCTCTATGCACCTACTAGAGCCAGCAAGCGCCGAGTGCGAATGGGGAATGAGGGAGCCGCATATGGAGCCGCGTGCTGCCCTGCTGTGCACTTGGTCGTCGTGCCTCGACTTTACACCGAATGTCAGGACACGAAGACGGACTTAAGAGGAAGTGGGGAATTGAAAGCAGAAACAGGCTCGGCGCTGTCCCACTCGTGCATCTCGGAAAGAAACTGTACTCCATACAATTCCTCGACACCTTGTCGAGGACGCGAACATCACATGCTGTTGAGAGACTCGCCCAAGCACCAAAGCTCGCAGGGCGAGCAGAACCGAAACAAGCAGGACCCCTGGTCCGCACACGCACACTGGACGCATTCGCTTGCTGTAGCCACGAGATTCACGTGGTCTAAATCATGTGTGAGGGACGAGAAATCACTATCAGGTCTCTCTCACGCCACTTGTCTCGATCTCTCGAACCCTCGATCATCATTTCTTCCCGATTCTGACCACACACTCCGATACGTTCCAGGTCCCAGCACGCACCTTCGGATCTCTCATTCCGAAACCATCCTTCCCAGACCCACCAGAGAGAGCAGATGAAAGATACAAGCATCCGAGTGTATTCTCCGGGGCGCGTCCACCCGGTAAGCGCATATGTAGTTATCTGCATGCGGCGGCGAGGCGATCGAAGCGCCTTCCGCTTGTCCGGTATCGAAGGGAGACAAGAAAGACGATGGAGATCGCAAGCGCGCGCACGTGCAAGTCGAGACCCATCGCTCTTTCGACGGCTCGCACCTCTTACGAGGACTCCGTCTCCGGAAAGCACGGGAACGGGCGCAGGTTCGGCAGACTGTCCATCTTTGCCATGCCCTCGAGGAACACTTTGTTCGGCGACAGCCAGTCGTCCTCCAGCAACCCCTCCGTGAAGTGGCCGTACTTGTCGGCCGGGTTGTACTGGTACGCACTCTCCGGGTTCAGCGACCACATGTACCCGCCCGCCAGCTCAAAGTCGATCATCGCTTCAATTGTGAAGTCCGTCGTGCGCTTCGTTGTCAGCAGCGGGTGCTTGTCCTTGCCGTACAGACCGGCGAACTCGCCCAGCACCACTGCGTACTTTTTCTTCGTTGACAGGTACCCGAACATGTCCTCGAATGTCGCTTCCACGTTCGCCTTGAGCTGCGCGTCCGGCAGCTCCACGTAATTGGTCAACGACTTGTCCGCGCCGAGGGTGCCGCCACCGTACAGATACGACGCAGGGTTCACACCAGTGTTATAGTAGTGCGGCGCCCACACAATCTTGTCTGGAACAGAGAGCTCGATCGACTTTGTCTTGGCTCCCTGCAGACCGCCGCCCCACCAGTCGAAGTAGTCCATCTTCGTGCCGTTCACCGTGAACGTGTGCCCTTGGTTGATGCCCTCGACGAACGCCATCCAGTTCTTGCAGCCCTTGAGCATGCGGTCGCCAATCAGCGTTGCGCCTTCCACCCAGTCCGGCTCCTTGCCGCCCCACGAACACTCGTGCGGCTCGTTCTTCAGGTCCAGACCCAGGATGTTCCAGTACTCGGATGTGCACAGCTCGCTCGTGAGCATGTCTACCGCCTTCAGGAACTGCTCCTCCGTCACTCCCAGCTCTGGGCTGTACCACGCACCACCCGACTTCTTCGTGTCCAGCGTGTGCAGACTGATCATGACCGTCACGTGGCGGTACGCGAGCGCCTTCACGAGGCTCTTGATCGTTGACATGTACGTCGAGATGTTCATCGCGCGGTTCGTGTTCATGTTGATGAGGTCCTTGTCCGGCCCCTTGTTCGCCAGGATGCTCTTGATGCACACCGGCAGGCGCACGCTGTTGAACTTGTTGCGCGCCAGGAACGACGAGATCTCGTACTGGTTCAAGGACAAGCACACAGCGTCAGAACATGCTTTTAATTGAGAATGTGTGGCGCACGAATGAAGCGGGGCATTCTTGCTTGCAACTCACCGCGGACGTGCCGTTGTCCGAGTTTTCCCACAGACCGAGAGGGATCAACATGCCACTGCATGAAGAAGAACAAGCCAGAAAGAGAGTGAGACTGGGGGTCGAGCCAACCAACCAGGCAGTTCCCACCGAGTTCACGTACGTCTCCATGCCGAACCAGTTGACGCCTTTGACCGCGACTGGCACCTCGGTGCCGTTCTTGGAGCGCGCGACGATCATTCCGTTCTTGCTCAGGTAGTTGGGCAGCTCGCAGCCCATGCTCGGGTACGTCTTCGGGTTCCCGATCTGGCCGTCGTCGTCCACGATGTCATCGGAGTTGTTGCGTCCGTCGCGGATCTTGCGCTTGTTGGCGGCCGCGAGCTCGAAGCGCTGCTGGTTTATCGTCGCGGTGTCGTTCGTGTTGAGCGCGCCAAGCGTGATGAGCGCGGCCGCGGCGCCCACGAGCGCGAGCATGAACACGACGCCCGGCCACCGCTGCGTCCAGACACACGTGCGCATTTCCACAGTGAGTATTCCGGTCTCTCCCTTCAGCTAGCGATTCGACCTCGCGACTCACTCGGTAGCGGCCCTTGTAGTCGCGCGGGCGCTCCGCCGGCAGCCCCGGCTCGGGCGCCATGGCCGTGAGCTTCATCTCCGTGGCGCGGCCGCTGAGCGTACCGGACTGGAGCGCGCTGCTGGCCAGGAACGAGTCGGCGAACGTGCTGTGCACCGAGTCCAAGTGGGCGCTGTCCGTAGTCACGATCGTGTGGCGGAAGTGGCCCGAGCCCGCGCCGGCGTCCGGCGCCGCCGGCGGCTGCTGGTGCTGGTGCAGCAGCGACTCGCTCGCGCGCACGGGCGCATACTGTTTCTTGCTCGCGTCCGCCATGCTCGCTTCCAGCAGCTTCGAGATCGCGCTTCGACACGCCAGACAAGCGGGCGGCTGGTCGCGTAATGAAGGCGCAGGAAGGAAAAACCATGCGCCGCAAGAGCAGAGCCTTTTTATCGCTCGTACTTTGACGAGCAGCGCACTGTACTTGGCAGCTTGGGCCAATCAGTGGGCGCCTGTCAGACGTCCAGCCAATCGGAACAGCCCATGGCGCACTGGGTCATCCGGACAGGAATACAGTATTCGTCGCGCACTTTCATTGAACGTGAACCAGCGCACTACCCATTGATTCCACTTCGCAGCGAGCCCAAAGGAAGCACAATGGCTGCCCAGACCCACGTCGTCGAGCTGTACAGCGAGCTGTGCGCCGCAGTACGGGCGCTAAGCACGAGATCAGGTGGAGGATATGCACATCTTTTGCGCAAAAAGGCTGGCAAAGCGTTCATTTACGCTGTCTGCCTTGAGGTGCACAGTTCACCAATTTTTTGACTCGGAACTAGGCGAGGTTTTTGGGTGCTATGAAGGGATAGGTGTAAGGTAGCTGTTTGGCCAATCAAAGCTCGAAGGGTAGGCTTAGCTTTGCAGGTTACACAGCAGTAACCTGGACACAACATCGTGCAGACCGAGCAATCCAGCGGGGACTCGACGTCCTACAGCGTGGCTCCGTCGTCCCTGATTCCGCTCCCGTGCGCGTGCGGCCAAAGCAGCACTAACGCGGGGTATCTCGGATGCACCGCCACGATCTTGACTTTCTTGGCCTAAAGTGTCGTGTGGAGACACTGCAGGAAGGGCCACAACGAGGCGTTCTCGAGCACAGCCAGACTACTGCGACCACATGAATGGCATCTAAGTCATCAGCGTCCGGCTGGTTTGGGTCGAGGATCGCACCTCGAACCAGTAAGACTCGGAGCTAAAGCACCT
>JAASFZ010000654.1:0-13809 GCA_023334075.1 Globisporangium nunn | reverse complement strand
GACCGGTGGCGGTGGCAGTGGTGGCAGCAGCACCACCACGACCACTGCGCCGGGCAACCCGTCCGCCAGCTCGAGCACGTCGGCGTCGGTGGCTCCTTCGTCGCCTTCGGCGTCGACCTCGACCTCGACCTCGACCTCGACTTCTACCGTGACGGGCAACTCGACCGTGAAGCCGTCGGACCCGAGCACTTCTGTTATCCAGAAAGCGCGCCGCAGTCTCCGCGCGTGAACCACCTCGTGACACACCAACAACGTTCGTTCATCTCCTGTCCGATCGGCTGCCTCCCCTTCTGTTTCCAGTTTGTGCGTGTCTGTAGTGTCTAGCTTGTGCTCGAGTGTTGTGTGTCATCTCAACATGTGAAGTGGCGATTGCCATGACGATATTTGACGTGCACAGGAGTGCTGTGTACAATCCACCGCTCCTATGGTCTCTCTATCTTGTCTCCTGATACACAAAGCTCACGACGCGGCGCCGATCTCCTTGAGGCGGTCAGCGTACCGAAGGGTGTTGAGCGTGTGATTGCTGCTCTCGGAGCAGGGCGAAACCGTGGCGATCATGACGGTCTTAGAGCTCTCGGACAAGAAGCTGTCGCGCAGCAGCTGGGTGAGCTTGCTCTGGCGGAACGGGACGTGCCCGGCGCCGCGATCCAGCGCCCGCACGCATTCCTTGAGCGCGAGCAGGCTCTTGTTGATCTCGGCGCCTTCCATGCGCGTGTTCTTGCTGTGGGGCCATACACGAGCGATCCAAGATCAGTGGACAACCAGAGCACAAAGGAGGCATAGAAGACACAGGAATCACGCACTTGTCACTCTGTGTGTCGCATGCACGCTCGCTGCCCGCGAGATCGACCATCGAAAGGCGCGCGAGGATGACGGAGCTGGTGGCGCTTGCGCTTGGATAGAGCGTGATGCGCAGCAGCGCATGCGAGCGAGACGAGTCGTCGTGCACCGCGTTCGCGCTCGTGGCGCGCGAGTCCTCGCCGTGCTTGACGAGCTCGAGCAGCTCGTCGGCACTCGCGATCATGACTTCCTTGAGTCCGAGCAGCTGCACCGTGCCTTCGCCGTCCTCCATGAGCTGCAGGCGGCAGCGACCGTTAAGCAGGTCGTTCACGTTGTTCATGTAGATCTCGTAGAAGCTCACGCCGACGAGCACGTGCTTGCCGGTGCCGCAGCACGCCTCAATACGCTCGAAGAGATCCGCCGCGGCCTGGCGATAGATCGACTTCATCGTGTACGTCTTCCCGGAGCCCGTCTGGCCGTACGCGAACACCGTTAGGTTCGCGTGGCTGCCGCTTCGCGTGTCGAGGAGCCGATCGTGGATGAGGAATGGAATGAGCGGCCCGACGGAGCAGCTGTACACCTGCGCGTTGTCCTGGAGCTCGTCGAAGACGCCGTCAAAGCGGAACGAGTGGTTCTCGAGCGACTCGGAGCAGTCGACCTTGAGCTTCGGTTCGTGCAGAATGAGCTCCTGGCGCCGCGTCGTCCCATCTGGGAGCACCACCGGCTGCTTCGGGGCACCTTTGCTTTGCGCCGCCGCGAGCACGTACAGGCACGACACGATGTCGTAGCCCTTCGCTTTGAGCTCCTTCTTGGATAGCGGCCGCTTGCGCACAAAGACAGAGAGTCTGGATGTTGTCGACACAGCCGCTGTCGAGGTGCCTTCGGAGTCACTTTTTGCTGGCGTACCGTTAGTGATTGGCGGCAGCTCCGTTGCTGCTCTCTGCAGTCGCTGGAACGCGGGAAGTGCATCGCGGTACTTCTGGATGAGTCGACGAAACTTGTAGCCTGTGTCGTCCCCGTGCTCCTCGAGCTCGGACTGGATGCGCTGCTTCTCTTCCGCTTGTTGCGCTCGGCGCTCGTCACGCTTGCGCTGGATCTCGGCGAGTGCGCTGAGAACTGCTCCCTTGGGCTTCGCCGGTTTGACTGTGGGTTGCTTCACTTCTCGGGATGAAGCTGCTTGGGTTTGTGGCTTGGGTCCGCGAAGTGCAGATGGCGTTGCTCTGTGGTTCTTCACTGCTGGCGTCTTAAAGGACTGGAAGTCCTCTCGCTCCTCTCGGTTATAGTTGTTCGCGGGCACCGCCTGTTGCTGCTGCTGTGTCGGGGGTTGTCCGTGCTGAAGCTGGGTCGAGACCTTGACTGGCCGTCGGAACGGCTTCGAGAGGCTTCGATCCTCGAATGCGGCTGATCCAGTGTCCATATCTGCGTCAGCGGGATGGCCATTGTGGTCGATGTCGTTGACAGTACCTCGAGAACGCAAGCTACCAAGTGATGATGGTCGAGTGCTTGCGAGGATTGCTGACGGCGCAGGAACTGGTGTTATGGGCCGTCGTGGCGCCACTGGAGGCAGCGGAGACTGTTGCTGTTGCTGTTGCTCATCTTTCATGACGCCAGCATCGCCTTCAGTTCCATTGCTCACGGTTGCGGGCGAAGGCGAGAAGCTGGACTTGGACAGCTTATTGCGTCGCGCGAACGGATTCAGCAGTGCGCGCACCTTCCACTTGTTGGTCTGCGCGTCTCCTCCAGCACCGAAGTCGCCGCTACTAGTCAAGCTGTTGTTGCTGCTACTGTCGGTGTTGTCATCGTTGAGCAGAGACTTCTTCCACGGTCGGAAGAAGCCACCCTGCTGCACAACTATGGCTGGCGACGGCTCGTCCTCATATTGCCGTGCTGGTAGCGCGTCTTCCTCCGCTTGATTCGTCGGACTAAACGTTCGGTCGATCATGGGTGTAGTTAGTTGCGTCGCATGCATCGCATCGCTGCTCTGACCCGAGTGAACGCCGCACGATATGTCACTGGCCACAAGCGAAATAGTAGCCTCTCCATCTTCTTCTGCTTCTTGCTGCTGGTTCCTCGGTGGTCGTTGCGGTGGGGGACACCAACTTCGACTTGATTGCTCGGGTTCGCTACTCGGTTCTTCCGGAACCTGCTCCTCCTTTCTTGTTGGCCAAAGTTCTCTTTCGCTTCTCTGGGTTGTCATTGGAAGACCTGGCAACTGCTGCAGGTGATATGGTTGCTGCTGGTGCGGGAGGCGATCCGCTAGCGGACCGTGGTCGTTGTTACCATTGTTGAGCGGCAAGCGCTTCATGGATCCAAAGTAAGACGGCACCTTGCGCCATCCGCCTGCAGAACCTGGGTCTTGTCCGTCGACTCGATGAGCATCGACTGATGAGGAGGACGACGAAGACGTTGCTGGATCGATCTCTTCGCGACTGTGTAAGGTGATCGATGAGCCCAGTGTCTTTCCGAGCGGTAGATCAGCACGATGTTGCTGCTGAAGCGAAGAATGCCGTGCGTGATGCTGCTGCCCTGCGCTGTTGCTCAAAACCGATGAGTTCGTAGCCCATGGTGGGAGCGACGGAAGTGGCGGTGCTGCCCGTTGCTTCTCGTACCCGCCTCCTCCCATCTGCCAGTCCTGCATTGCCACATTCGCGTACGGATTCCCGAGAGGCGTGAAGCTGCTATTGGCGCTCGCAAGCTGCTGATGTAGCTGCCGGAGCGAGCCTCGGCCGTCCATCGTCACTTCCGAGGCACGACACAAGGTTTCGGCATGCAGAGCAAGAGGAAGCAAACTATTGCTTGGAATAGTCACCGAGTATGTAATGAAACCCACAGCGAGTGCCTGGCAGGAAGACAGCTACGTAGCTCCTATCTACCTACCTACCTACCTACCTACCGATAAAATCGGCAATCCGCGCTCCTCCTCGCTACACGAGCGACTCAGTGACGCAACGCTAGCTGTTGATCCAGTACTGTACCTGCGCGTCGCTGAGCACGCTCTGCTCAAAGTTGAAGTTGGCGACTTCGAGGATCTTGATCACGCTGTTGAGGTTGTCGAACACCGTGATGTACGTCGTGGGCTGGTCCACCGGCCGCGTGGCGAAGTTGTCGCCACCTGGAGCGATCGACGCCGCGTCGCCGTCGTAAAAGTAGTAGTGCGTGCTCACCTTGTCGCGGCGCGCGTTCGTCTCGATGACTTCGGCGATGTCGAGCTCGCCGCAGCCGCCAGCAGCACCCATACCGCGACAGTTGCACCCATACTGGCCGCTCCAGAGGATCTGCGCGTTGAGCATCCAGATCGCCGGCAGATTCGGGGATCTCCCCCACGGCATCTGCACCTTCGTGACGAACACCTTGCGGCCGCCGCCCCACCCGTGGTAGCTCCACGAGCTGTCGTGGAATCCGGGACACGTATACGCGTCGCAAGGTTTCCCTGTCATGATGTTCACCTCAACGCCAGTGCTGATCCCAGGACCGCCGTTCGCGAACCACGGGAACGCTGCTTCCGCGAGTGAGCCGCTGAACGGCTGCGGCTTCGACACCGCGAACTTGCCGTCCGAAGATGCGTAGCCTTGCGGACCCCGCGCGCCCGAGCCCGAGTAGTCGACGTTCATGTTGTTCATGAAGATCATGTTGCTCGCCTCGCCGCCGCGCTTGTACCACGAGACTCGCTTCCACGCGGAGGAGCTTGTCGGAGTGGTCGTGGAGCCGATGTACACGGCGATGTTGTAGATCTCCATCGGTCCGCGGAAGACAAGGGAGACCTCTTCGCTCAGCGGCCCCACGCGGTTGCGCACGACCACGCGCTGCCGCTGGCAGTACTTGAGATTCGAGACCATGTTGTACGAGCCATCGACGCCACCAGCGAACCGTCCGCGGTACGCGAAGTTGGCTCTCACATACGCCTTGCTGCTCACACTCGGGATCACGACCACGGAGCTCGAGCTCGTCGCCGACGAGGAAGGGACGGCTCCTGATGCCGTCGATGTCATCACATTGCCGGCGCTCCCTGGCGGACAGAAGATGACGTCAAACTCGGTCGTGTCGGGGCAGTCGTGGGTCTTCCAGTCATCCGATGGGAACTGGTACGCGTCGGCACACCGGTCCGCGAGGCAGTAGAGGGCGCGGCAATGGTAACCACTCGGAGTTGTCTTGGGCACGATCGCCATTCCGACGTTGAAGCCCTTCTTTCCTGTAAGCGCGCGGCACTCGTCGAAACTCCCGCAGTTCCCAGACTGCACGTAGACACACACGCACATCAACACAACAGCAGCAAATCAACATCACGGGTGGATATCGTGAGATTGAGTGCGCAGTCTAGGTGCCGATCAATTGCATCCCACGTTCGCCATGCACACGCGAACGTACCCCGGGCATAACGATGCTGATGTCGTACCAGGCTTTGCCGTCGCCTGGAATGCTGAACTCGGCCACTGAACATGCAGCAAAGTCATCAGTAATGAGGAATTGGACGTGCATCAAGTCTGTCTCGCAACTGCTTGGTACGCACGCGTGGCTTGGTCCGAGTACCCGTGGCGCCACATGAGCGCCGGTTGGTTAACGTTCTGCACGAGCGCGGGACCACCGCGAGGGATCACGAGCAGGTGCGTGTTGTTGAACAGGTCGATGTTGTGCGTGCACTGGTTCTTGAAGTTGATCCTGGTCGCAAATGAACCTGCAACGGCTAGCGCGAGAAGCAGCAGCGAGTTCGCAGCGTGCAGCATCAGCACCATGATCTCGTCTTCGTGTGCAAAACGAGCGTAGATCCGATGTGACGCAAGGCTGATAGCGTGCTGCGCCGGGCTGGTCGGCAGGTCGTGAGTCGTCACCGGTGGCGGATCATGATCAGTACCATGACTCTTCGCAAGATCCCTCCGAGTCCCCGAGAGGTCGATCAAGAAGTTGAGAGATTGAGAGAGCTCCAGATCTTCGCTTCGTTCGAGAGCTGACGGCGGGTGCCATCGTAGATGTAAGCGAACGAACTCGAGTGAAGCACAGACAAGAGAAAAACGAAGCAGATTCACGCACCAGCGATAGCAACTCCGACCCATGCCAGCATGAATCTCAGCAAAGCATCCGGTGCAGACTGAAAGATCAAGGTGATCTCGAATGTTGCGTCGAGTATGCGGACGAGCATCAGTCAACAACGCTGGCCATCTTGCACACAAATCAACACTCTCGCCAACGTTGTCGTGTGATTCAGCACCTCATACTCTCTTCTCACGACGAGATCAAACTCTCACCGAGCGGGTCAGCGCCCTCTTCTTGCGGCGTCACCAGCTCCAGCACGCGCTCCGATTGGTTCGTCGCGAACAAGTCGCTGTCGCCTGCAAACGGACTGCTACCACCACCGCCCAGCTCGCGCTGCGCAATCAAGAGCGCACTCGCACGCATCGCGTCGTCGATGCACTTGGCGCAGAACGCGAACTCGCACTGTCGAAGCTTGTCCTCAGGGGACCTCACGTGGCTCAACAGCTTCCTGACGCGGCAGTCGGCGCAGACGTACTTCCAGCAGAGATTGCACCGGCGCTTGCGCACGTCGCGCAGTAGCACGCGGCTCATACTCCTCAGTGACGATTGCGCTCTGCCGCAGGTCGTGCAGGAGCGCGTGGCATCGCTCGACCGGCGAGATGGCCGGGTGCCGCGCCCGTCGTCGTCGCTGGTATTGGAGAATGACTCGCCCGCGACCGAGAACGAGCGCGGCGTGGTGCGCAGCATCCACGTGAGTTTCTTCAGGTGCGCGCACTCGACATTGCGCCACGCCGACACGAGCGCGTCCGCCGAGGCGCTCACGACGATTGACCGCAGGATGTTCCCGCCAGGGTTCAGTATCCCTGTGACGTATACGTCCACGCGATTCGCAGCCGGCACCTCCCGGTAGAGCCCGCATACCGACATGTTGCCGCGCACGCGTGCCTCGAGCTCGTGGGTCTGCGGGAAGTGCACCGAGTGCAGCAGGTGGAAACCCACGCGCTCGCCTGCTGCCGTGTGCGCGAACCCGGTTGTCTCCATGTACACGAAGTCGCGGTTGCGCACCACGGGGCGGTACATGCGCGCTTGCTCGTGCTCCATCCACTTGATTGTGAGACTCTGGAACGGTTTCTCCGGCGTCGGCGCCGTGAGTGTCGCCAGCACGGCGGCGTCCGTGACGTTGTCGCCCACGTACGACGACTTGATGCGCATGGCTTCGAGCGTGTGGTTGACGACGCCGTACATCATGTCGTCGAGCGTGCCCTCGACCGAGCCGACGACGAGCATTGTTGGGAGGCCTGCCCCGGCCTCCGATGTGTCCATCTCGTGCTTGTCTGCATCGCCGTCCCCGACGCTGCCTGGCCGCCGCGTCCGCTCCACGTACACGCGCACACTCTCGCGCTGCTTGACGAGCTTCCAGGTGCTCTCGTCGACGTGCTGGCGCTGCACGTGCACGAACTGCTCGAGCTGGAGCGCGTTTTTGCGCACGAAGACGTCTGTGAGCTGCTCAAGCTTGTCGGCGTCGAGTTGCGAGAGCTGCAGGGGCTCGAACGGGCTGCCAGCGAACTTGGTTCTCGCCATTGCCGGCGTGTGCGAAGGAGAGTGTCTACTGCGTCCAAGTGATCTGAAGGCACCGATGGGTCGGTGCTCGTGCAGATCAGAGAGTGCAGTGCACACGTTCACGCATGCTGTGGTGGTGGAGTGGGGAGAAGAGGACCCATAGGGAGAGAGAGCTAACGGAGGATTGAGATCTGTGGAGGTGATGTTGGCAGAGGACGCTCGGCTGGTTTCCAGCGCCAGATGTTGCTCAAGACTTATTGCCATTGGTCTGCTGTACACTTCTATTGGACATTGAATTCGATTTGTCGGGATTATAGTAGGTCTCGATGGTGACAAATATATCGTGATTCGACATGTGAATGTCACACAAACTGTTAAAAAAAGTGGATTGCGAATGCGACCACTTGGACGTCCAGTTGTCGCCTCCGCGTTTTTTCTGTCGCTGTCCCCTTCGTGCAAGAGCTGCTGCTGTTGAGCATACGCTGGTACCTGATACCGCTGTGCTCAATTGCCTGGTAGTGCTCACTCTGCTCTCCTCTATTCCGACGGATCTCCGGAGCCCCTGAGCCGGATCGCTATGTGCAGTTTGACTTCGAAGCCGCGAGAGGCAGCGCGGAAGTCTCGGATCCTACAGCACAAGATCTCGCTCTCGACTCTTCTTGTAGCTCCAAACCCGAGCTCCAACACGGATAGTGCAAAGGAGACTAAGCAACTTCCGACTCGCTGTTATAGACCTGCGAATACCTCCGCTCCGCTTACATGCACGTACGTATTCGAGCGAGCATCTGCGTATGCGGATCTGGTGGAAGCCTACTGCGCGCCGCCTTGTTACTTGCACTTGGACACGCACGAAATGAGCTCGAGCTTGCACGTGGTCTCGAGGTAATGGCCGAAGTAGCTGTCACACGTCGAGTATGCGGCGGAGACGCTCATGGCCCGACAGTCCGTGAGTCCCTGTGTGTTGAACGCGATGCACGCGTCGAAGAGTTTCGTGCACGTGTTTGAGCACGCCATCGGGCTGGTCTGCGCGGCGACCTGGAAGTCGCGGTCCGCGAGCGCCAGCAGCAGCGCACCGAGCACTGCGAGCACCCTCGTCGCCCGGTTTCTCTGCGCGCGCTGGTGGATGACCATGGTGCTTGCGGGTGTGGCGATTAAAGCAGCTACCGATGACGACGACGGAGGATGAAGATGAACGAGCACGAGTGCGGCTGCTGACGGCGGGAGGACAGCTACGAAACCTCACACTCCAAGGGTCGATAAACAAAGCGTCAGCGTAATCTCTGCTGGAAGTGCGTCTGCTACTGCAACTGCTGCCGCTGCTGAGCCGCGTGAAATTGCCCTGGGACAAGGTGCGGCAGCGCGATTTGCCAGGGGCAGTCTGTTTGCGGGCGACAGCGATGTGGTCGCGAGCGAACCAACCGGAGCGCGTGCTAGAGTGGAGGGCCAAGGTGAGACGAGTCCTCCGACGCGCTCGGCGAGAGTTTGAGTTTGAACTCGTCGTTGCGAGGAGAATATGAGATGGTGAATCGCACCGCATCGATGGCGAGAGTTGATGTGTGTGTATGTGTGTGTGTTGGTATGCGGTCGAGTGACGTTCTCAATCGCTTGGTGTCGTTGGCTCTTAGTCAAGACACACGAAGCTGTGTAGCCATCTCTCTCTTGCTCTCTCACTTCTTGCCAGCGGAGGCTCGTCAGCATCAAGAAGCAGAGCCTCGATCGATGATGATCTCGTTGCCCGGAGCAATCTGGGGCGGAGCGGACTGAGGTGCTGCCGCTCGCACAGTGGCACTGGAGCAAGCAGAGTGGGAAGAGATCCGAATTCACGACGGTCTCACATTCCCGAATCCTGATTGGGGCTACTCGGAGCCTACAGCACTCCTGCAAATAGCCTATTTTACATTTTTTCTGCCTAAATTCAAGCGACCATCACTAATATCAGACATTTGTACAGAAAGTCCTAGCCAAATTGCCAGCAACCTACCTGATTCGCGATGGCGTGCGATCTCGACCGCA
This sequence comes from Globisporangium nunn, assembly GCA_023334075.1. Classification (NCBI taxonomy): domain Eukaryota; phylum Oomycota; class Peronosporomycetes; order Pythiales; family Pythiaceae; genus Globisporangium; species Globisporangium nunn. Next base: position 4,488 of record JAASFZ010000654.1, on the reverse strand, counting down.
CACGTAAGTACGCTTGTCTTCCCGCCATCTCCATCATCGCCACCACTCGATGGGTGGACGGTCTCGCCATCGACACACTCTCGCCATATCTCAACTCATCCAGAAGTCAACAAGGTCACGTCAGGTGCGAGTCGCTTGCTAGTCTCTCGATCAGAACCTCGTCGAGACGAATAGCGATGGTCTCGCGCTTCGAGTCGCCGTTCGCGCCGCTGCAGCTCTCAAGCGAAGACGCCGCGCGCATCGAGCAGCTCGCGCTCATGATGGTGCACGGGAACTTGGCGCAGTACGAGCGGTACCTCGGCCCCGGAAAGCGGCAGGTGGACGAGCGCGTCTGGAAGTTCATGCGCCAGCGCGGCGACATCCGCGCGTACGCCGAGCGTCGGCGCCACAAGCGCAAGACCCGCACTCGCAACCGCTACGAGCCACCGCCAATGGCAGCAGTGAGTCCATCGCTGAGTGAGAGCGGCAGCGGGTTCCACAGTGCGCCCGTGGCGCCGGATCTGCCGGTGGTCCATGTTGTAGGCTCCGTGGAGGGCACGCTGGACGACGTGGTGTACGGCATCCTCAACCCGACACTCGACGCCATGCGCATCAAGACCGAGTACATCCGCGTCACGCTCGGCCACATCGCTGTGCTCGACACGCTCGTGGCGCCGACGCTCGCGAACCCGCTGCACAGCCTCACGATCAAGTGGGTCGAGAACGTGCAGAAGGCGGTGCTGCGCCCCGCGGTGAACAACCGCGACTTCGTCTACATCGAAGCCACGGGCATCACATACACATCCGCGGGCGAGCGCGTCGGGTACCACTTGCTCCACTCAGTGCACTTCCCGCAGACGCCTGAGCTCCCGGCGTTCGTGCGCGGAAACATGTCCGTCTGCGGTCTCTACAGGCAGCTACCCGGCCGCACGGACCAAGTGGACGTGTACTTCAAGGGTACGCTGGACCCGGGCGGCATCGCCATGCGCTCGCTGGTTGTCATCGCCGCAGTCGACGTGTTCATCGCGATCTGGAAGTACATCGAGTGCTCGCGTCTCAAAAAGCTCGCGTGGCTCATGCGAGCGCGGAACCGAGCGGCATCGAGTGGAGGCGGCAGTGACTACCACGCCAGCAGCGGCGCGACAATGAGCGTTAACAGCAGCAAAACCGAAGGCGAGCACCAGACGAAGACGCGCTTGCAGCATACACAGTGCGTGGTGTGCTGCAAGCCGCCGGCGATTGCGCTACTGACAGAGCTGCGGCGACGGCGCTGCAGCCTGTGCCATGCCTACATCTGCTCGACGTGTCGGATCAAGAAGACGCTGTGTCACCTCACGTCGGCCGAGGGTAAGCTGCTGTCTCGTGACTTCTCGTTCTGCCCCACGTGCTACGACGAAGCGATCCACGCCGACGCGTTCCAGATTGCGCAGGACGAGTTCGCGGCGATTGATGCGTACGCGTTCGGTAGCGAGTTGTTCCTGAACAGTGACAGCTCCGAGTCGTCTCGCTTCAGCACCAACTCACTCGCCGACAGCCTCTTCTCGTAGCAATGCATGTTGCTACAAAGAACTGGATGAAGATGCATGTAGTGGCTATGGTCGAAAGCTTGGATGAATAGGTATCTGTGAATGCCGTCATGAGTGTGTACGCATTTTGTTCGACGCACCTGAAGACTTTGTCGAGTGCTACAGCTATGCAAGAGTAGACTCCACTGGTCGGTTCAGGAGACCAGACCGAGAAGTTTGGATCAAGGACTTGTGTTGGCGGCAGATATCACGGCGACGATTTCATGAACATGGTTCTTGCATATAGAAAACGATCTCACATCGAGTGTCGAAGAGAATCTGTTGCCCAGGGACACGGCAAGTCGCATGGTACCGGTCCGGGCCATGAGAAGCAAACCGTTAGGTACGCCGAGTACATTTGGGTCGCAGCGAACTCGATGTATCAAGTGGTCATGCACTGGGAATCAAAGTCGTGCTTCGTGCTTCGTGGTTCGCAGGCAACCACGGTGAAATCCGATCGGATAGTCAGTCCTACGGCATCGTGCAGTGTCGGAAGACACTCTGATCTTTGAGATCCATGAACTACAACACCATCCCATCGGATGTCGTGCGTGCGTCCAGACACACGACATCGGAGCATCCAATTTGGAGCCACTGACATATAGCACGCTGGTTTTGGAGCAGCAAGATCGGACACGCGAAGTGTGCAGAGCTCCGATTTAGCGTCAGATGCGCTCGCGCTCAGCTCGCGAACGTCATGAGCGCTCACTCGGTTCAGGACTTTCGTGTCTTGAGTGACCTCCGTGATGCCAAAGGGTCTCAGGCTCCCAGCCGGCGCCGCCAACCTCTCGAACCGCTGCACACGACGACGAGTCCCAAAGCGCAATTTCCGCCCCCGCGATCACCACCACTTGAGCCCCCATGCCTCGATCACTTCCAGCAACGCTCGTTGGGGCTCTCCTCGCAGCCGCGCTGATGCTGACGGTGGCATCGGCTTCGAGTTCGCCGCAAGAGATCAAGGCTTACAGCATCGATTCTGCCGAGCATCCGAGCGCGAACGCGGATCTCAGTGTCGGCTGCCCCGACTTCCTCACGCAGTTCTCTGCGGCAAACACTAGCAGCGACCCATTCCTCTCGTTCTCTCTGCGAAAGGACTCGTCGTACGCCTACTTCTCCGTGCACTTCGCCAAGCTGCTGGTGCCGCAAGGAGCCTCCGTGGTGCTGCGCGCGGTAGAAGACTTTGCAACGCCCGACAGACTGCTGAACGTGACTGCGAATCTCGCGAGCAACATGATCCACTCGAACTTCTCGACGGCATGGCTGCGCGCGAAGGAGCTTCGAGTTGAGGTCTACCGAGACGTGATTCCGACTACGGACGGGCTGTCTGCCGATAGTGCCGCTGCCACCCCCTGCTACGGCTTCGTCGTGGACAAATACACGTACGACACGATCCCGAGCGAGCCGATTCTCTCCCCCGCATCCGAAGCGACGTGCAAACAGGACAACTCGCTCGAAGCGATCTGCTACCATGAGGACTATCCGATCGCCTACAGCGCATCGCGCGCGGTGGTTCGGATGCTCACGAGCAAGAACTACGGACAGAGCTCGGCGTGCACGGGCTGGCTGCTCGGTTCTGAGAACCATCTCATCACGAACAACCACTGCGTGAAGGACGACCTGGAAGCTGGGCAGACGACGTTCGAGTTCATGGCCGACGCGCCCGTGTGCAAGACGAGCTGTCAGAAGTGGGGTGGGTGCGAGGGCACGGTCGAAGCCACGAGTGCGCGGGTTGTGCACACGAACGCCGAGCTGGACTACACGCTGCTCCAGCTGATGCCAATCGATCCGAGCGAGAACCTGGCACAGAAGTACGGCTTCTTGCGTCTCAAAGACGCGCCCGGCCACGTCGGTCAGCAGATCTACATCCCGCAGCACCCACTCCACTACGGCAAGCGTATCGCGATGTTCGATGACTACAATGTGCATATTTCGATCATGAACACGAACGCGATCGGCTGCGACAGCACCGGATACTCGTACACGGGGGACACGCAGATTGGATCCTCCGGTTCACCAGTTATCGATTCGGAGGATCACGGAGTTGTGGCGCTTCATCGCTGCGGTCAGTACTGTGCCAACACCGGCGTGCCAGCGTTCCAGATCCTCCGCGACTTGCAGGCGAACGGCAAACTGCCTGCAAATGCGATTGACATCGGCGACAAGCGCAACGTAGACAACTTCCCGCCATTCACTCCGCAGGAAACCGCGGCGCCACTCACACTGACGCAGCAGCTGGTATTCGACGGCGCGATCCGTGTGAGGGACAACACTAAGACTGTGAGTGTCGATCAGTTCGAGATCTCTCTGGCGAGCGACGGAGAGATTGAGGTGGACGTGCTCTCAGCCGAGATAGGGGACGACGGCAACTTCAAGGACGTGAACGGTGACTGTCGCGCGCAGTACATGGACGCCGTCTTCTACCTCTTCGCCAAGGGTTCGTCCAAGCCTCTCAAGATCGCAGACGACAGTGATGCGGACGTGGGGAGAGCGGATGGCTCAGTGAGCTATCGTGACCCGTACCTGCGCACTTATTTGAAGAAAGGCTCGTACGTGATCGCTCTCGGATCTGTGCCGCTGCGCGACATCGATGCATACAACGGTGTCGAGATCGAGCAACGAAAACCGGAACTCTTCACGTGCCGCACCAGAGGCAGCAACTACGGCGCCTACCGAGTGACCATACGCAGCTCTACGACGCTCACATTTGACCGTCTCCCTGACCGAGTCGTGATTCCACCAGCTTCGACGTGCAACGTACCTGCGAGTGTCATGTGCGGCAACGCATACTAGTATGCTTAATAGGAAGGAAGGGCACCACAATCGACGCTTCGTTTTGCTCTGCACTTGCTCTTCCGAGCTCACTGTCCATCTCTGCTTGCAGCACACGCTTCGTTCAGCTCTTGCTACTTCGTCACCCTTTTCCTTCATGCCACTGTGTTTGCTG
>JAASFZ010000653.1:0-13826 GCA_023334075.1 Globisporangium nunn | reverse complement strand
GCTCCGAGCTCAGAGCCGGCTGCTGCTAGCTACAGTCGGAGCTGCTGCGCTGTCGAAGTCGCCACAGTGCTGTCGGATGATCCCGACGAGGTCGGTGTAGAATTGTGGGTTGAGCTTGGGCGACGGGAACTTGTGGCCCTCGGTGATTCGTACGCGTTAGCGCATTGGAGATGCATGGGAGGTAGGCGGAACGCATGCATGGCATGGCATGTACGTGCACGTAGTACAGTGTAGTGTATAGCTGCTTTTTTTCTCTCACTCTCTCGTGGGGTGCGGGGTGCTGTCTACAGTCGCGCGACAGAGCTCGAGGCCAAGTGCTCGAAGAATTGTACGATGGTGGTCGCGAGCTGCTGGTAGAGTTCACGATGGCGCGCGGGTGTGGGGAACTTGTGGCCGCTGTCGGTCTCGAGCACGAGCTTCCCGAGTGGCGAGCCCGCCGGGTGGTCCTCGTACATGCGCGCGAGGTCCATGGACTCGTTGAAGAGCGGGTCGAGCCGGCCGATGAGGTGGATCGACGGGTACGGCACGAGTACGGGCTCACCCTCATCCGTCTCGAAGAGCTCGCGCACGTTCACGCCGTGCACGCGCACGCCACAGACGCAGACGCAGAGCTGCCACGGGCGTGCCCGCTGCTGCTTGAGGTAGAGCATCGAAAGCACCGTGAGCATGATCGCGCCCTGCGAGAAGCCGACCACGACGTCGAACGGTCCGAGTTGCTCGATCTGTCCCATGATGTACTCGAGCGACTCGTCGAGGTCCTCGAAGTGCAGCGTCCAGACGTTGTCGCTCGTCACTGCGCGGCGCGCCGCCGCCGCCTCGGGCTGCGCCGCTGAGAGGTCCGCGATCTCCTCCTTCTCGAGGTACCGCGCCTGCCACCACTCGAAGAACTGCGCGTCGGCGCCGTACTTGCGCACGATCACCTCGTCCGTGGCGCCGCGCGACGGGAACGGACCGTTCACGAACACGAACTCGGCGCGGGAACCAAGTGCGTCGCGCAGCCCCTGCGTCTGCGTGTGCATCACCTCGATGTTCGTGCGGAAGCCGTGCAGGCAGAGTACGCGGATCTTGCGCTGGCAGCCGCCGCCGGTCGACGCGGCGGAAGCGGATGACATCGCAGGAAGCGCAGCGAGCAGCGGGCAGCGAGCGGTGACCGGCGCTTGCTCGTTGCAAGGCAAGTTCTTCAATGCACCTCCGTGTTTGACGTCAACTGTTTTTAGCCGATGTTTGCATAAATAATGACGATCGCGCAAGGAGAAACAGCAATATTTATGAAGCAAATGATCTTGAAGTCAACGATCCAAGACGAACACTTGGTAGACTCAGCTCTACAGGCTCGCAACACTGCTACTGTTGATAGTGGGAGTAGCTGTCAGGTGGCCGATCCCAAAGTGCTGCCAGATGACACTCGCGAGCTTGTCGTAGAATCCCGGGTTTGACTTCGGGCTCGGGAACCGGTGGCCGTCCTCGTGCTCGAGCACGATCTTGGGCAACAGACTCCCCTCCGGACGCTCCTCGTACATCTCCGCGAGCTTGAGTGACTCGGTGAACAGCGAGTCCTTGCGCCCCACGACATGCACCGACGGGAACGGCACCAGAAGGGGCTCACCGTCCGGTTTCTCGAACAGCGAGCGCTCGTCTGCTCCACGGTACGGCACACTGTTGACGCACACGTTCAGCTTCCACCAACGCTCGTTGCGCTGCAGGTAGTGCATTGATAGGTGCGTCAGCACGACGGCTCCCTGGGAGAACCCGAGCGCGACGTCGAACGGCCCGTAGCGCGCAAGCTGCTCGTCCATGTGCTTGACGACGTTCTCGACACCGATGTACTGGAAGCGCCACTCATTGTCGGCAGGCCCGAGCTCTATCGTATCCGAGGCCAGTTCGCGGTCGACGTACTTGATGCGCACCCACTCATAGAACGGCTTAGTGTGCGCGAAGGCACGCTCGACATTCGGATCGCTCGGTCCAGCAGCTTCGAGCGGTCCGTTGACGAAGACGAACTCGGCTTGGGCTCCGAATGCCTGGCGCAGCGCCTGCGTCTGCGCTTCCATCACCTCGATGTTCGTGCGGAAGCCGTGCAAGCAGAGCACGCGCAGCTTGCAAGCGGCACCGAGTGCCGCCATTACGATGAGCTGGGAGAGCGAGTGAGCTGCTGGACGCGAATCGTAGAATGCGAGAAGTAGCAGCGCTTTGGTGAGCGGGCTTGCGCTTTAGCTGCTGATGCTGTCGCTGGACGGCGAGCGGCGTCGGCGTCAGCGTCAGTGTCAGTGTCGCTAAATGGCGTGAGCTGGATGGAGACTTGCTTTCAGTGATGCACCAACAGATGACAACGAGCATCATCAAATGGATTGATGATGAGGAAAAGGAGCAGTATTGAGGGTATTTGCTCTTGATTTAGTGACTGCATAGTTTATTTGCTACAATCGCTCGAGTGACCTGATTGCGGAGACATCCGACTGTTGATCTGTGACCAGCACTCGGCGTCGGAGACTTACTCTTCAAACGGCAGTGCCATACTACACGATACTAAACTCATGGCTTTAGAAGGAGGGTTTGCTTGCTTGCTTGCGAGCAGAGTGCAGCTCAGCAGTAGACTACTATAGGCACTTCTTGTACGAACAGAGAGAGCTGCGCAATTGTGTTTTGTCGACTACATTCGCGACAACATCAAGTTAGGTCGTCATGCGACCTTCATGTCGAAACACGAGACAGCTTTTCCGAACACGCTCGTCGGATGTAAACCCTCAAAAACAACGATTCTGTACTCGCCAGAGAACAGTGTTCGCGAGTGGTGACCGCATCGTGGTGGTCGGACATGTTGTACAGATTCACACGTCGAGCTCCACGCACATGATCAGTCGGCTGTGCTGTTTTCTGTTTGGTTATGATTGGAGAGCATCAGTTCGAGTCGACCGATGATGTCGCGCGATCATGCCACGTGCTCCAGTCGCTTTGTATCCGAGTTGAACGCTAGCCACGAAGTTCGTCATGCACACAGTCTCCTTGTTGTGCTCACTACCTCCATCAGGCGCAATGACTACTTCGAGGTAGCACCGCAATCATTGGCCACATTATGGACACCTTACTTGTCGATTCGCGTAGTGCAGCGTGCAAGACTTGATTGATGCAATCTTGTTTGGCGTTTTATTCAGCTTGCACGAGCGGCAGCGTTCACTCGAGACAGTCGACTGTAGCTTCGCCTGCAAGCACCAGATCGAACACTTGTAGTGCAAGATGCCTCGAGCGACGCGTCTCGGTGCTTCCAGATTGATGACTCCGCCCTGTGCTGCACCATACGCTTGTTTATTCCACATGCGAGCAGACTCTGCGATGAACTGCATGTGCTGTGCGGCAAGTCGATTACCACCATCACGCATCTTGAATCCTGTCTGACGAGGAAATTTCGCATCTTGAGGCGACACCGCCCAGTAAGCGCTTTCAAAGCGACACCGCCGCTCCAACGCGGACCTTCGCGGCGAACTCTGCAGAAATCGCTGCGGTGCCAAACTCGAATGCGACCTGCCTGCCTGCTTGTCGGTCGCTCGTGCACTTGCCCCATGTCTCTTTCCCAGGTTGTCTCGAGACAGGTGTCTCGTGACAACCTTGAACTCGAGCACTTGAAATTCAGTGCGCAAAGACACGTTGTCCCATTTCGATTGGTCGTGACTGCTCTTGTAGCGCATTCGTTTCCCTTGTAGAGGGGGGAAGGTCGCTTGCTGCTTTCTTTCTCGTTGGCCATTTGCATATTTTGCCTAACACAAGCAGCAAGGAGCTCACCCAGCAGCACCGCCACCTCGTGCGCTCGCCGCTCTCGCGCCCGCCCGCCATGACCGCCAGCAAAGCACCGCGTACGCCCAGCTGCATATCGCCGCTGGTCGCTCGTTCTCCCTCTCTCACTGACCTGTCGCTCCTATGTAGGATATCTCTTCGGCATGATCTTCAGCTTCGCGGGCTTCGTCTTCCTCGTGCGTGCTGCGGTGATATTGGATGCCGAGCAGCACGATACGCAGCCACACTCACTCGACGGAGCGCTGCTACTACGTACGCACAGATGATCGTCGGGATGCTCTTGAAGCTCCAACCGGCGTTCGTGCACGGCGCCAAGAACCCTAAGACCACAGCGAACAAGTGCTTCGAAGCAGGTGCGAAGAGAGAACAGCAAGCATGCTAGCTAAGTACGACGATGAGGCTCACTCAGGTGTCGCGTGTCGCCAGGTATGCTCTACGGCGCGCTCTCGGCCGGCTGCTACGTGCTCTACAAGCGCGAGAAGATCCACTCGGGCGACCGCGGCTTCATCGCGGAGACGGCGGCGCGACGCAACTCGTACTACGAGATGGAGGACTCGGAGGAGGAGCTGCCGCTTGCGCAGCACATGTCGCCCATGGAGCGCCATTACACGGGATCGCCGACCAACGACACGCGAAGTGTATGACCGACCGTAGGCAGGCCGATGTACCATGTTAAGCGCCAGTCGCCAGCGCCGCGAAGTTGTCTTTCTCGAGGCTTCGACTTCTACTGCTCGTCGCTTTTTCTATCCGAACGTGCAGTGTGGCACCCGATGACGAACGGCAGAGTTCGCCTTTGTGCCTCTTGCCCATTCGCCAGCAAGCGCTTTTTGAGGTAAGTTCATATCTCCACATACAAAACCCAAAATAAGTCTACTGCTTGACAAGCATGGAGGAAGAGGAGCCGGTGGTGCTGCGAGCTGCGGATCAGCGGCTGCCGGCGCATGCGGACGAGCCTGTCTGCGTGGTGCGTCTCGCTTTAGTGGCAGCAGCAGCAGACTCGGAGAGCTCATTGTGGTGACAACGGGACAGCTCTGCGGCCGCTTCGGCGCCTACGTGTGCGATGCGACGGACGAGGACGTGTGCAGCATCGAGTGCCGCGACGCGTGCGTGCAGCGCCGGCGGGAGACGCGCGAGCTGCGCCGACAGCTGGAGATCCGCGTCTCAGAAGGTGGCGGTGCTAACCAGCAGGCGGTCGCGGAGCTGCTCACGAGCTTCGAGGACTGCGCGCAGCTGCCGTCGGCGCTGCTCGCGAACATGCGGCGTGCGCGGCTGGAGACGCCCACGCCCGTGCAGATGCAAGTGGTGCCGAGCGCCTTGGCGCGCGCCAATGTAATACGCGACGCAAAAGACAGTAGAAGCCACTCTATCCCTGCTGTCGCTTGCTGAAGTGCTGGTATGTGTGTGTATCTCTCTCTCTGTCTAGCTGCTTGTGGTGGCGCCGACCGGGACGGGCAAGACAGCGGCGTACGTGGTTCCGATACTCGCGCGGCTCGTTAATGGGCGAAGCGCTGCGAATTTGCCATCGAGCGCTGTGGCGGTCGTCCTAGTGCCGATCCGAGAGCTCGCCATCCAAATCGAAGACGCGACCAAGCTGCTCGCGCTCGGCATTCCGCACATGCGAACTGCGCTGCTGGTGGGCGGCGTCCCGATGCCGCCGCAGCTGCACCGGCTGCGCACTGGCGTGCAGGTCATCATAGCGACGCCAGGACGGTTCATCGACATCTTCTCCAACTACGAGGTCGCGTTGGCTGCCGAAGAGGAAGGTAATGGTGACGATGACAGCGACAGGAACGAAAGGAGACACACATTCAGGAGAACTCCGACGTCGCTGGCGTCGACGGTCACATGTGTCGTGGACGAAGTGGACGTGATGCTCGATGTCGGCTTCCACGCACAAGTGTGTCAAATTATCGCCATGCTGCCGCCGCTCCCGCAGCTGCAGCTGCTCTTCTTCAGCGCGACGCTGTCTTCTCGCGTGGAGTCACTCGTGCAGCAGATCTTGGGAGACTGCGCAGGAAGCTCCGCAACGGAGGCCTCGCAATCTCCGCCAGGCAACTACTTGCGTGTCGAGGTGGGCGGGAAGACGAAGAAGCAGCCAGACAGTGGTGGCAATGGTATTGGGGATGGAGCACCTTCGTCCACATACACCGTGAACGCCAACATATGTCAGAAGGTGGTGTGGGCCGAAGACAAAGCGAAGAAGAAGGTGCTGTTCGACGTTCTCAGGAGCAAGGCTGACGAGTCAACGGTAGGCATTTGCACGCACACACATTCATGCTCGCGAACGCAGAGCGAGGGTCTTGCCCTGCTGCCCTTCTCATCATGCTAACTCGCATTCTGTTATGCCATAGCTCGTGTTTGTCCGATCGAAGATCGGCGCCGATATGCTTGCTGCAGCAGTAGCGAAGCAGACGCAGATCCCTTCGACTTCCATCCACGCAGACAAGTCTCAACAGGACCGGCTGCTCGCGCTGGAGGCGTTTGTGAACCAGGAAGTGCGTGTGCTTGTGTCCACGAATGTGCTCAGCCGCGGCATGGACCTACTGCATGTGGACAACGTCGTGGTCTTCGACTTTCCATCCAAAGTATCGGACTACATCCACTTGATCGGCCGCGTGGCTCGCGGAAGCGAAGCCACTGGCAACGCGCTGGCGATGGTGAACGAAGATGACAAGACCGTTTTTAAAGAGCTGATCGAGGTGCTGCGCGCGTCGAAGGCGTTGGTGCCGCGAGAGATCTACCAGAGTCTAGCGGTAGACGCGAAGAGAGAGGCATTCAAGACGAGCACATTCGTGGTTGACGAGGCGAAACGCGCGTTCCGGATCTGCAATGGTGCGAACGCGCCAACCGAACAGCAGACTCAGCGATCATGGCACCAGTGGTCGGACCAAACAGCCCAGAAGAGGCTGCGCAAGTCTTGAAGATACTTGGCGACAGAGTCTGTTCTCCAATCTAAGCAAAAGACCTTCGCCTCTTGCGTGTGTGAGTCTCGTTATCACATATATGTGCGATCGGAGCCTAAAGCGACTTGGGATGTCACGATTCCGGACCAACTCGACCAAACGTTGGTCGAGCGAACTTTGGTCGAACAAACGCTGTGGCAATTCGTTTCTGCGGGCTCCCCATCAACGACTGCTTGCGCGACCTCAGCTTCGATTCGCGTGCCAAGTAGTTTTCGTACGCCACCGAACCTCGCAAGACTGTGGCATCGTCGTTCGAAGCCCTTGCGAGGCGATTCACGAGGCGGCAGCACCAGAGCGTCAGCGTCACGAGGCGACTGAAGTAGAACGGTACGACGCGGACGACCAGCGAGCGACCCCAGATCGTTCCCTCCCAGATGATACGATCCGGTGGCCCCGAGCCGCCTAGGATGGCGTGCAGTGTCGTGATGTGCCAGAGGACGAACATCGCGACCACCGGGATCGCGAAGCGGATGTGGAAGTTTAGCTTGGTTTTCATCATTGGAGTGAGTGCGTCAAGCGTGATCACCCACTGGATCCAAGCCCAGGCTGCGGCGACACCAAGGCAACGCTGGACTTCCCACTCGTACAAGATGCAAAGCGATGTGTGAATCAACACCAGCTGGACCGCGTAGAAGACATAGTCGAACGACGTGATCAGCGACAGCAACAGCTCTCGTTGGTACAGCGCAGTGAATGTCACTGTGAAAGCCGCAGTCAAGCTGGATGTCAGCGCACCGTTTTCGAGCAGACGGTGCATCGCGGTGGCAACGCTGTTCGCGTCCACTGTCTTCGGCGCCATGGGTCCGATGAACGTGAGCAGGAGGCCACCGATACCGCAAGTGTAGAGGGGAAGCAGTAGCGCCACTGAGAACCTCTCCTTGGAGGTGATTCGAACGGGGACGATCGTCTTCCTCGAGTCGAACGCGCCGTAGTACTTGACGTAACGAACTTGCTGGATGTAACACGGCTGTCTTCTGCGCGACGTAGTGGATCTGCTGGCGTTGGCGAGCTGAGCAGCCACGGTGGCATTGACGGGCTGCGCGTTGTCGCGGAGGCTGCTGGAGGGCTGCACACTATTGAGATGGTCAGCCGTGGACGTTGCAGCACTGTTGACAGCGAGAAGTTCGGTACAAGGCGAAAGCTTGACACCGCAGCGGTAGATGGCGCACTCAATCGTGGTGCTCCGCTGCTTGCCTCTCTGCCGGAACAAACTCCGCTTCCTGTAAACGATCTTCAGGAGCAGGATGCTCATCGTGACCAAGCCGTTGCCGACGACATCTTTCGCGGTGATCTCGTATCTACTAAAGCTGTTGTGATAGGTCATGATGCTGAAGTTGGTGATCCCGTCGACACGGCCGAGCATTACGCACACGAGGAGCATGAGGACCGTACAGGTACCGATGGTGGCGAGGATGGAGAGCTGCCGGATCCCTCGCAGCTGTGAGTCGATGAGCACGACATTCTGGAATCCTGTCCAGTCAAGCAACAACCGTGCCATCCGCAAGTCGTTCAGCATGATTGCGATCATGAGGTTCGTCGTGCCGTTGACGAGGAGGAAGAACCAGAAGTCGTACGTGCGTACGAGCCGCCGTACAACGTCGTAGCGCAGTGTGCCGATGCTGCCGAGTCCCAGTGGCAATGTCAGCAGCGCGCTCACAAGTGCGATGTAGCGCCCCGGGTTTGCGTCGAGAAGCGGCACAGAGGTGCTGAACCCCAAGCCGATGAAGTAGCTCGCGAAGAGCAGCTTGTTGTAGCGCGTAAGGAAAGCGTCGAACCGAGTGAGCAGGAACGACGGCAAGTACCGCGACTTGATCGAGCGAGAGAGGTCGAGCGTGGGGAGGCTTCGCGAAGGCACGAACTCGTACGACCACTGGAGGCGGTCGACGTCAGAGTTCCGAGGTGCGGTCATGCCACCGCCTTCATCCCTTGTTGGTGTTCGCGAATGGAAGTTCAGGACACGAATTGAGACGACCCGCGTTCTCGTCTAAACTTGCCAATTCGTGTGTGGCACAGCAAAGGTGCGTTAGGGCTCTAAAACATGAGCGTATCGGACAGAGTACATTGAATCTCTCCTGACAGGATCTTCCAGTTCGTGTCCAAGCTCGGGTTCCAGTTCATCATGTTCATCACAACTTGGCACATTTTCCTGACAAGGACCCACACTGGTGTCTGACGTCTAAAGGATAGCAAGTGTTTATTGTCCAGGATCATTCATCGTTTTGTATCCGAAGATGTGAGTGTTATCGTTGGTGAGGAAGGCGCAACTGCAGTGAACTGGGCTTGATGCGGCGGAGCTCGCACTGGTACAATCCGGCTCCCGCGATCTCTGCGGACCGCGTCACAACTTGCTGCACCTTCCAAGGAGATTTCTGTCGGGACTGGAATCACCTTCGGAGCCGTCGCAACGCCATGACGCGAAGCTCGGTTCATCGTGTTCTTGTACGTGACAGCCGCTCGCAAGATAATCGCATCATTGCTGGACGCCCGAGCAAGCCGCCAAACGAACCGCAGAAACCATGGGGCGAGCGTCACGATGCGGCTGATGTAGAACGGTATCAAGCGGATCTGCAGGTGGTGCTGAAAGATATTGCCCTCCCAGATCGTGCGGTCGAGTGGCCCCCAATCGCCGAGAATATGGTAGAGGATAGAACCGTGGAAGAGCAGGCCGATGAGAGCGGCGATTGCAGCGATGCGTACATTAAGTCCCAGCTTGGTCTTCATCATCGGCGTCAGTGCATCGAGTGTTAGGAGCCAGAAAGCCCAGAGTATCGACGCGACTGCGACAACCACAACCGGGAGGTACCGACTGTAGAGAGCGCAGACGCAGGCGTGCATAATCAAAATCTGCAGCGCGTAGAAGCCGAAGTCGAATGACGTGAGGAGAGACTTGAGCAGCTCTCGCTGGTTTAGAGCCGTACAGGAGACGGTGAAGCACACAGTCAGCGCAAGTGCGAGGGCTGCGCACACCAAGTTGGTTCGGCGGTAGACATCGGTGATGCCGTGAAAATTCGACGTGTGCACAGCAAGCATGACGGTGATGGAGCTAAAGATGACCCCACCGACAGCGCTGACGTGGAGTGGCACGAGAAATGTCCGAGTGAAGAGCGCACGGGATCGGATCGTGATCGGCAGCAGCGTTCGTCTCGCGTCGAAGAGGTCGACACACTTCACGTAGTCTAGTTGTTGGATTTGAGAGTGCTGGGACTGCTCTGTGCTGCTGGCATGTGCCGTCTCATCAGGTTTCGACGGGATCGCGATTGGTTCCACCGGCGTGAAGCGGACCCAGCAGCGATAGACAGCGCACACGACAGTGTAGTCTCTGTGAGTGAGGTGATGCTCAGCACTCTGCACGACGCGCTGTCTTGTGAACAAGGCTCGCTTCCGATAGCTGATTTTGAAGAAGAAGATTGTCATGGTGACGATGCCGTTGCCCACGACGTCGGCGAGCGTGACATTGTAGCTGTGACTCTGGTTCTGGTAATGGAAGAGAGAGCGGCTGAAGTCGGCGCCGTCGATGCGATTGAGCATGACGCAGACGAGCAGTACGTTGATTGCGACGATCGCGATGCTGCTTGATGTGACGAGCCGCTTCACACCGAGAAGCTGCGCGTCGACGAACACGGTGTTTTGGAAGCCGAGCGAGTCGATGACGAGACAGCCGATGCGCAAATCGCTGAACGAGATGGCTATCGCCAGGTATCCTATGAGGCTCGCTGTCGCGTAGAACCAGAAGTCGTACGTCATGTACATGAGTTTGACGATGTCATAGCGCAACGTCGTGAGGCTGCCGAGCGCGAGTGGGAGTCCACAGAGAAGACACGCGAGTGACGCAAGACGACCTGCCGGCGCGTCGAGCAGCGGAATCGAGATGTTGAGTGCGAGCGAGGTGAGGTAGAATCCAAAGAGCACGTGGCCGTTGCGCCTGAGAATGCGGTCGATGCGACGGTCGAGTGCTGGTGAGAGGAACCTTCTCTTGAGGGACATCGAGAGGTTGACGACGGGCGGTGCATGTTCCGGCACAAGCTCGTAGCTCCAGTGTGCGTTCGTGTCGTCTTCGGCTTCAATCTGTTCGTGCATTGCTGGGCGTCGTGTCGACGCGAATGATCTGAGTCAAGTATTCGATGCACGCTAAAGTTATCGTACTTGCATGTTTTTGTCAGTGCGCAACCCACCTTGGTGTTGCACACCTGCATGACCTGAACATGACGGCGGACATGGAGAGCAATGCAGTTTAACGCCACTGAATCCGAACAGTCCAAACCTCGAGATACAACTGTCCCTCTCGGCCGTGCCTGTTCTCTTTCTTCACTGGCACGACTCATTGACATACATCCGACGGCATGCGTCCGATCAAGAACACGGCATCGCTACCAGCTCTCAACGCCTTATTGATTGTGTGTTTCGTGTACTAGTACACGTCTGCTGCAGCTTGGTGATGCAAGCGTACCGATCTTCGTTCGATGGGTAGTATGCTGCATTGTAGCCTGTTGGTTGCACAAAGACCGTTGACCGTGGTGCGCTGTTGTGGATCAGATGCTGAAGGTGCAGGATCATTAAATGCTGATCGTCGTAGGCGACGAGGGATTGCTCTTGGACTCTGGGATTGGTGTCCATTCGATTCCAGCGCCAGCACTGGACTGCAGGCTCGCGTAAGTGCTTTCTCGCGAGCCACCTGTCCGATGCTCTGAGCGCGAAAGGTGGCGATACAGGGATTGCACACTTTGATCAACTTCCTCAGGATGAGCGGCGGAGAACTCGGGCACTTTGCGGCAGCGTTGGAGATCGTTAACTTTAGCTACCCACAGCACTTGGAGCCCATCCGGACGGTACAGAAGAAACACACGAGCGCCAAGCTCAATAGCGAGAAGCTCTTGTTGCAGCTGGAGCAGTTGGAGGCACTCGATCGCAGAGGAAGGGCGCAGCAGAGCAGATTCGTCACAATTGCGCAGGCATTTGGTCACCTCTGAGTCCATTTTGCGGCCGAACGCGGCGATTTCACCCGTTGTGACTTAGATCAGGCTGCTGGCTAACGTGCGAACACCGAGTTCGTCCGGCAGCGTGTCGTTGATCTCCAGGTAGCGCTTTATGAACACATTCACTTGCCAAGGATCACCTTCCAGCAGGATGCAGACCAGTGAGATGCGCGCTCGCACGGACAAGAACTACGTCAGTTGATCACACTCCGGTACCTTCATCGAGTGCATCACAAAGTAGCCGATCTGCGAGCCATCTGTGCGAATCTTCAGCCCGACACTCTCGACGAACGCGAGATCTCCTCGCTGCATGATTGCGCTGGTGATCGGGGACGTGCTCCTTGGCGGTTCACTTGAGGTCGAAGAAGCGCAGTGGTTAATCGAGCTTCATCCCTCGACTCGCGCACAAGTATCGGCAGTCTGCGACCTCGTCGTTGGCATACAGCGTTGTGGTCTTTGAGTGCACCAGCGTGGGCGATGTCATGCCAAACACCGCATCATCTACCATGCCGGGGACACAGCCAACTGCGAGCAGCATGACCAGCGCCGCGCGCACGTTCTCCGGGGTCGACTTCACCTCGTTCTCGACGATCGGCGACATCGTTACCCCCTAGAGTTTGCACAGGCGAGTTGCTCGCCGTAGTGTCTCGACAATCATCAACTTTCAGGAAGCGAGCAATGCACTGTACGATACAGCCGAGACGACGGCGCTGAAGACGGCTTGATCGACAGATGGCTCGAATACTCGCAGAACATTGCGACTTCGTTGCTTCTCTTGATCTGTTTCCAGCGCTTGGGGTCTAGCTGATAGCTACGTGTGCGATTGAAATCGTCATATTTCTCCAGCGCACAGCCCAGCACGCTATCCGATTACTCCTCGTACGCGGCGCGGCAGTCGAATCGAGATAAGGTAAGAGGCGTGCCGAGAGAGCACGCGTGAGGCGCGAGTTTCCTGGAGATCTAATCCTGCGAGAGGCTTCGCGAGCATAGTTTTCGCGAGGATGGTGGCGATGTGCGCGTATCAAGTGACAGGAATGGAGCTGTGGCACCGCAAAGACAGTCACCCGCGCAGGTGAGCGTCTTTGCGATTTCGCTAGTGACAGCCTCGTACCGTGTCTGCTGAAGACGCGAAACTAAGGCTCTCTCGAGTCGGAGTCGAAGTTTGGACATCCAGCCAACTGACTCGCGAGTCTTCGCGAACTGTGTGGCCCACGCCATTTGACAGTTGACGAATCACGGAACTTGAAGTACCAGTACTCGAAAAAAGCTGGGGGGCATGGCGACCAGCCCCAGCGGTACCACCAGCGCGCGCAAGCTGCGCGTGCTCTGCCTGCACGGCTTCCGCACGAATGCGCACGTGATGGCGGACCAGACGCGCGCACTCCGCGAGGCGCTGGGGCCGAACGCTGAGCTCGTATTCCTCAACGCGCCGTTCGAGGCCGAGGGCGCGTCGGACCCGATCATCGAGCTCCGCTACGCGCATACCGCGCCGTTCTACGAGTGGTGGCGCCTGCTGCATCTCGACGGCGAGGCGGCTGACCTGGCCTCGCCCGAGACGGCGGCGGCAGCCACCGAGTTCATCGCCACGCGCAACTGGTTCATGCGCTTTGGCGGCCTCGACGAGACGCTCGCATTCATGGACGCAGAGCTGAGCGCACGCGGGCCGTTCGACGTCGCGGTCGGCTTCTCGCAGGGTGCGATCCTGCTCACTGTGCTCTCCATGCTGTACGCGCGCCGCTGGTGGGCCCTCGTGATCTGCGTCGGCGGTATGCGCGTCGGCGGCATAAACGTCCAGCACCTCTTCGAGACACCAGAGGGTGAGCCCGTGCTCGTGCCTGTACCGTCGGTACACGTGATGGGCCGGCGTGATCTGCTCTTCAACCAGTCGCACCGCCTCGCGGACATGTATGAGCCTCATCCGGCAGGCTCCCCCACGCCGCGCGTCGTTTTCGAGCACGATGAGGGCCACAAGTTCCCGTCGCCCAAGCTCAACCCACAATTCTACACCGACCTCGTCGGGATCATCCGACAGCACTGTGGCGACTTCGACAGCGCAGCAGCTCCGACTGTAGCTAGCAGCAGCCGGCTCTGAGCTCGGAGC
>JAASFZ010000652.1:0-13832 GCA_023334075.1 Globisporangium nunn | reverse complement strand
GCCGCCTTGTTCATCTCGTGCGTGTGATGATTACCCTGACGTCCCTTGCCTGGCATCGCTTCTGAGTGTGCTGTGGAGAACGAAAAGCGCTGTGATGCAAGCGCGATGCAAACTCCGGCGTGAGTTGACGGGAACAGAACTGCCGCTGATATTACCTTCCGGCCGACAGAGGTCGCTCTGACCCGCTGCCTGACACTGCGGATGACGGCTCTCCCAGACACCGGACCTCGACTCCCGAGGAGTGGGCTCGCTCTCTCCACATCAACACGTTGTTTATACCCTGAATATACCTAACTTTTGGGCTATTATCACCGCCCCATGTTTCATTTGTGTGTCATCAAGGTGAACCGCCTGGTGGTCAAGCATGGAGGAGTACGTCGCGCTCTGTACGCGCCTCTCCCGCCTCGTCGCGCTGCAGCCGCCGTTTGCGCGCGCAGATGAGGTCCAGCTATGCGACACCTGCAGCGCGCTCGTCGCCTTCTACGACGCGGGCGGCGCCAGGCCCGGTGAGAGCCTGCTGGCGATCGACGATGTCGTGCTGCTGGCGCTGCACAAGCTGCTGGGTGGCGCCGCCGCCGCCGCCGAGCCACGCGTGCAGGAGCGTGTGGTCGCCGTGCTCGTGCGCGTGCTGGCGCGCAGTGAGCGTCAGATCGGCACCTACTCCGAACTCAAGCTGCTCGGCTTTGTGCAGAGCTGCGTGCTCTTCCTGCCGCCCCCCAGCGCCGTGGCGGACGGTTCTGACGCAGCCGAGCAGCAGCGCCGAGCGGTTCGCGCGCTGCAGAGCCAGCCAGAGGAGCTGCGCCTTGATGTGCTCGCGAGTCTGCAGCTTCTGCTGAGCTGCCGCGCGTCGACGCTCCGTCTCTCAACTGGCGGCGGCGCGCTCACCGAGCGCACGCATTTCTTCGCGTATCTCGTGTCGAGCCTGCTGCACATCGTGCAGCACGATAAGTGCCGCCCCGCGGCCAAGCGCGCCGTGGACGTGCTGACGCTCGTGGCAGACTTCGTAGACGACGCGACGCTGCTGCGCCAGTTCTTTCCGGGTGTGTCTGTTGGCCTGTGGAAGGCGATCAACGCGCCGAAGCAATCCTCCAAGGTGGCGGCCGCCGCGCTACACTGCCTCGCAAAGTGCATCACGCTGTGTATCAGCGACGCGCGCAATGAAAGCTCTGGTGGATCCACCGCCGTCGCTTCCTCATCTTCTTCGTCGTTCTCGATCGAAGGACTGCGCGCGCTAATGCAGCAGCAGCAGCAGCAGCAACAACAACAACAACAACAGTGCAGTGGGCGCGATGTCAACGGCAAGCACAGTGATGCGGTCAATGACGCAGCGGGTGGCACTTCTTGCGATAGATCGCCGGACAGGTGGCTCGAGGAGACAGCGGTGAACGTCGACATCATCTTATCCAAACTCTTCGGGTCCCAGATCAACCATAAGTCATGGCGAGTCCGCGCCGCGATGGTGGAGCTCTGTGGCGCGGTAGTGCTGTCCAGTCGCTTAACACTGCGGGGCTCGTTCTTCCGGTGCTACGAAGAGCTTCTCGTACTCCGTGTTGACCCAATAGCGGAGGTGGCTGCGAGCGCTCGACGTGTTGTGCGGTCGCTGCAAAACGAGCTCTCAGTAGACGAATGGCTGGAGATGGTCCCTGTGCTGGCCGAACGCTTCCAGATGCATCTCTCGACACTCTCGCTCAAGTGCGCCACGGACCACGAGACCACGAGCGTGCGTCTGATGCGCAAGCTCATCGGATACGTGAGTTTCCTCGGCGGTCGTCTGGGGTCGTACTTGGATGCAGACATGGACACCATCTACGCCGCGCTTTGCCGTATCCTGGAGTTCGATGCGATCGACATTGATCTCGTGCTGCACGAGAAGCTGAGTGAGGACGCCGGGAAGGCGCTGACGACGTCGCACTTCCAGAAGCGCCTCCGATATTTCCACGAAGAGGAGTCAGTGAACACTGCGGCACAGCTCCTGAGCGCGATTGGCTCAGTGTCGACTCCGGCTTTGTTCATCGACTGTGCGTTCTCAGCGTTAACCAGTGAGGAGGCTGCGGAAGATCGCCACGCAGAAGTCTTCGTGGTGCTCAACGGCTTCCTCCGAGCGTACATGAAAGAGAGAAAAGATCCGCTCGAGAGCATTGACGACGGTATCGAATCGTTGATGCTGGCTGGAGACGAAAGAACACACTTCCGAAGAGATGGTGGAGTAGATGTGCATCTTGTCGGCCGCATCCTTGAGGACTTGCTTGTATTGGATGTGTGGAGCGAGCAAGCAACAACCAGTAGCAGCAGCTGGAGCCGTAAGAGCAACGCGAAGAGCCGGAAGAATCGCAAAGCAGAGGTCTCGCAGCGCGCACTGATGGTGGAGTGTATCGGCATTTGCGTCGAGATCCTGCACCAAGACTTTGATGTGTTTCTGTTGCACACACTGTACCCGCTCGTGGAGAAACTCGGGTCGCAGGACGTCGAGGTGGAGCACACAGCGTTGGAGACGCTCCGCAAGATCTACTTCTTCTGTGGCTATGCATCGGTCGAAGCACTCTTCGAGGCCAACATGGACTACTTCGTGGACGCGCTGTGCTCGCGTCTTGAGCACCTGGAGGAGTTCCCGCTGACCGCGCTTGTGATCGAGGGACTGCTTCGCCACACTAAGATCGCGTCGCTGCCGCTCGTGGACGAGGTTGCCAACTCTTTGCTGCGGAGCGTAGACTTGTACCAGGATTCGCCATATATCACCAGTCTGCTGCGCGCGCTCAAGCTGCTGCTGTCCAGCATGTCTGCTGAGGAAGGTTTGGTATGCGCCAAGACCACTCGCCATAACGAGGGGACAGACAACAGCGGTCTATTGCTGGAGAGCTCGGGTGATCTACTCAAGCAGTTCATCAAGGAGATGCGTATCTTGAGCAATGAGAGCACCGTTGAGGACGAAGCAGAAGATGAAGAACGCCCTCGAGTCGAGGAACTTCCGGGCGATGGAGAAGAGGATGTCAGTGATGAGGTGAAGATGAAAGGTGCAATGCCTGTGGAGTTCGGCGAGCGCAATCCCATCGACAGCAACGAAGATGACACCAACCCGGGCGGCGAGAGCAGCAATTCTCCTTCGTCACCGTACACTGCACTGATCGTCGAGATCCTGGATCGCTCGGGCCACTTCCTCTCGGAGTCCGACCCGATCGCGTGCTGCCTCGTGCTCTCGATTATCGAGGAAGGCGTGGTGCTGCTCCGAGAGTCGCGAACGGAGCTGCTACCGCTCATCCACCGCATCTGGTTGACGATCCTACACCGCCTCACTGTGACGAACAAGCCGATCCTGATCGCGACGATCCGTCTCGTGACCACGCTTGCGGTCGTTGCTGGTGACTTCATCGGCGATCGATTCGTGGAGAACGTCTGGCCAGCGCTGCGCACACACTTGCAGGTGATGGAGCCGAAGGAGAGCAGCGCGGCATCGCGGCTGACCCGGTCGATGCTTCTGCTCTCGACTGACTCTTCTTCACATGGCGACGACGGTCGGAGGGACGACGGTGACGCAGAGAGCGAAAACGCGCATGGGCCTCGAGCTCTCGAAACCGAAGCGCGGACTCGGAGAACGCATGCGACTCAACTGTTACTTGCGTCGCTCGAGTGCCTTTCAACAGTCAGCAGCAAGTCCAGCGCCGTGAGTTTGATCGTCCCGGAGGCAGCGGCGATCTGCCGACAGTTCCTGAGCTCCGAGTTCTCAGCTGAAGTGGTCGATGCAACGAAGACGCTGTTCGAAGCGCTCGCGGAGCTCAACGGGGACGAAGTTTTCTGTGCGCTGGCACCGCTCGCAGTCTGGACGCCGCCGGCGCCGCCAAGCGCTCGCTTCCCGGCGTTCACCCCTGAGGCGACTAGCCTGTTCTACAAAGCGCAGCAACAGAATTCAAGAGCTAGAGGAGGGTTCTCGCGAGACACAGCGTTGCAGTCGCGTGTCACGGCTGCGCAGCTGCTCCGCCAGCTGCAGCGCAAGCACTAAAGCTCGCATAGACTTGCATCACCACTACCAGCACCGAGTGAGGATCATGCTTGCTCAATGGCCGATCGTTCGTGACAATGGGTTCTGTATTCTCTTCTACTCCTGATCACTCGACTGCTTGCCTTTGGGCACGCCAGCCATACATGCAGACGAACGAGCCGACCGAGCACGATCCCACCCGAGCGCAAGAAGCGGTGGCACAACGAAGACCGGCGCGGCACAGCCGGCGCCACACGACGAAGCTAGGAACTGGAGGCGGTGGACTATCCGAACATGCCGCCCATGTTGCCAGCGTACGCCATCGGGCGGATAGGCGGGTGTTCCTGTTTTGACGCATGCCGGCCGCAGCACAACATCAGAGCGAAAGTGTAAGTAAATGGAATAAAATACAGCAGGTGGCAAATAAATGACAACACTGTCTCGCAAGATCGACTGTCGTACCACGGCGGTAAACTGTGTAAACCGCGGCTTCATGTCCTTTTCGAAGCGGATGAACGCTCCCTTGTTCCCCATCTGGTCGCAGTAGTTTGGCGCACTGAACACCGTGATGCACTTGCCGTCGTGCTCCACCAGGTAGCCCTCGTCCTTGACCTCGTGTGAGCGCACCAACAGCTCTGCATCGCGCAACACACCAGAATTGCAGCATGGACGCATCAGTTACTCAGCACACAACGACGATACAATGCAGCGTGTACGTCGAGCGGAGCCGGCAAGCCGATCCACCAAGCAAGCAGCAGTTTTCCCAGATTCATCAAGCAATCTCACAAACCACCAGCACGCACCGAGGTTGTTGTGGGCTAGGAACGCCTTTGTGACGTCCGGCCCGAACGACAGCCCGATGCCACGCTTGCTCGGGCCACGGCCTGGGAACGGCTGCGGGTCGCTCCACATGAGGTCGCTCATGAGCCCGCTCTCGGGCGGCTCGCGGTTGCGCTCGATCTTCTCGATGTCCGCGAGTGTGACGTTCTCGTCGCTGAAGAGCCCACCGTGCACAACGAGCACCTTGTTCTCGATCACAGCCGAGAGCGGGAGCCAGTTGAAGACCTCCGTGAAGAGCTGCATGACGGTGTCGTCGTATTTGTGCTTGACTTCACCCTCGAACCCGTAGATCTTGTTCATGTTCTTCGACTCGTGGTTACCGCGCAGCAGGTGCACGTGGTCTGGGAACACCATCTTCATTGCGAAGAGCGTGAGCACAACCTCGAGCGAGAACGACCCGCGGTCGACAAAGTCGCCGTTGAATAAATAAGGGTTCGTCTCGGATGGCAGCCCATTGAGCGCAAAGATGTTGCACACGTCGTAGAACTGTCCGTGCGTGTCGCCGCAGACCGTGATGTGCGCATCCGCCGCGTCCGGCAGCGAG
The DNA here is from genome assembly GCA_023334075.1 of Globisporangium nunn. Lineage (NCBI taxonomy): Eukaryota > Oomycota > Peronosporomycetes > Pythiales > Pythiaceae > Globisporangium > Globisporangium nunn. Next base: position 8,475 of record JAASFZ010000652.1, on the reverse strand, counting down.
ATACGCAGCAGCGACGGCAGGCTCGCGAACGCATGCTTCATCGCCAGCAGGATCTGGATCACATACTTGCGGTGCAGCAGCTTGCCGCGCTTGAACCGGTCCATGAGCGCCACAATGAAGTCCGGCTTGGTCGCGCTCGGCTCAGCGGCGAGGTGTGGCCCGTCATACGACGGGTCCACCACTGTTGCAGCAGAGAGGACAGCCCGCGCGGTCAGTGCCAAGATATCAAGGATGGCTACACAAGCAACAACGTCTACAGTAGAGAGAAAAGACGCACCGATCGCGCTCACGTCGATGGTCTCGGAGAGCGGCAGGTTGCGCTCGGACTGGATCGCGGCCGCGAACGCCGCCTCCTTGATGATTTTCTCGCAGAGCTTGAGCTTGGAGCGCGCGTCCTTATCCGCCGGCTTCATGCGCACCACGAGCTTGAAGTCCTTGACCGCCTTCTTGTGGTGGCCGAGCGCGAGCTCCGCCGAGCCGCGCCGATAGTATGCTGATTTGGGTCAGCCGTCAGCACCAGTTCTCTCTCTCGCTTGCTCGCTCGCTCGCTCGCTCGCTCACTTATCCCATCCTATCCATCTATACTCTCAGCTAACCCGCACCTTTGATGTAACTCGGCTCGAGATCGATCGCAGCGCTCGCATCGTCAATCGCGAGCCCGTAGCTCTCGGTCTTCATGTGCGCCGCCGCACGGTTGGCCAGGTAGATGGCCGTAGGGTGCAGCGCAATGGCCTCGGTGTAGAGTTCCACAGCCGCCGCGAAGCGGAACGCCGCGAGTGCCTCGTTGCCCTGGGCCTTGAGCTCCTCGGCACGCGCCCGCGTAGCCTCCGACACCTGGTGCGCGCCGCCCACCGTCACGCTCGCCGGCTCGCTCATGCTGCTGGTAGTGCTGCGACCTGCTTGCTACTGGAAGGCGCTCGGAAGCGAAGGATCCAGAAGGCTCAATGGGCAGCGAGTCCTTTTGGTGCAAAGTAAAGTATCCTAGTGATGTAATGAAGTAGCGACGGTAGTGCTACACCACGTACTGTCGTTTCTTCATTACATCACTATTAGCTATCCGCTTGGAAGGTGATTTTAATACTTAACCCAAGGTCGGATCACAACCTTACCTTCAAGGTTCACGAGCTGTCATGGATGTGGATACGTGGGTGCGCGGCGCGGCGCTGGACGCGCACAAGCCGAATCCAAATCCGGCGACGACGACGCCGAAGGCTACCAAGGAATCGGAACCAGATGTATCGACGCCAGCTGCGCGCCGCTCGGCTGGGCTGCTCGACGAGTTCAGAGGTGCCACCATGTGGGGTCGCGCGAAGCAGTCACCCCCACCTGCGGCTGCTGCTGCTGCTGCTGCAAGCGTCGATGATGCAGAGCGCGAGGGAGCAGCTCGCACAGCGTCGCCGCTATCATCTCCGCGCAAGGTGCGTGCGCGGACTGCAGTGAGTGATGGTTGCAATTGGCGGGCGAGAGGGTTGACGATGATGACGCCGCGCATGCATGTATGCCCGCATCAGAACACGCTCTCAGCGCTCGTCCCGACGCTCGGCGATGACCTGCTCACGACGCTGGACCCGCGATTTTTCACCGAGAGCTTCGACGCGGTCGCGCACATGCTGGTGGGATAGAAGGGTTTGCTGATGTGGCAGCGGACGGACGGACTCTCACCTGATACGGATGCGTGCGAGAGCAGGACATCCTCCCGACCGACCGTCAGGAGTTGGACGCGTTCCTACGCACAGAGATCAGCGCCGTGGACGTCGCCAAGGACGTGATCGTGGCGAAGCTCGCAGACGACGTGCGCGCGAACCAGGAGGCGTTCATCCAGGGCATGAAGCAGGTGCAGGAGGTGGATCTGGACCTCGTACGCGCGCAGATCCACGTCAAGAACGGTCGTCGGCTGCTCATGTCGGCCAAAAACGACCTGATCATCAGGTGCGAGCTGGGTGGTGGGTGCGTGCGATAAAGGTGGATCGTTTGCACTGATATGCGCGGACTGTGCTGTCTCCGGTGAGCAAACAGCTCCTTGGAGGTGGTCAAGATCAAGCGGAATCGCGACCGCGTCGAAGAGGTGAGCGGACGTGCTAGTCGTCTATCTCTGAAGTTGTTTGTATATACTTCTTAGCTAACTCGTGCACTACCATATGTACGCTTTTGCTTGGTCTCCAGATCATCAACCACGGGAACCAGGTGCTGTACTTCTTCGAGGAAGAACAACGGATGAATCACGCGCTGCAAAACAACAGTTTCACTACTGCGGTGCGTTTGCCATTGTGTGTGAGTGCTCGACTCGCTTCAGCATTTGGCATTGTGCAACTCACGAATCGTAAGATGTGCAGGTGGATATCTGCATCGCCTTGCGAAAGCAACTCGCGACAGCGAACCTCGAGAAATTGCATATTCTCAGAAAGCTCAAGCATCGGATCCAAGACTTCATCCCGGAGCTGCGGCTTCAGTTTGACAAGGTTTGCTCTCTTTCTTACTCTCATTCTGTACAGTGTTGTGATCCTGAAGGTCTGACACAAGTGTTGATTTGCTTCTTTCGATGCAGTCACTCCGCAAGGTCGCTGAGCACTTCGACCCGTTGCAGTACAAAGAGCTGCTCCACGCGTACATCACGCTTGCAGAGCACTCGGAGAACCTCGGCTTCGAGTTCTCGTCGAATAGCTTGAGCGAAGTGTTCTCAAGCATCCCCGAGATCGTCGTGCGGTGCATCGACGACATCACGCGGCAGTTCTTGTCGGGACTCTTCAAGCAGAAAACCCCTAAGCGGTCGAGCAAGAGTAAGACGAAGAAAGTCGGCGGATCGCAGAAGAAGCGCGGCAAGAAGAACAGCAAGAACACTCACGGTGCCCTCTCGACTGCCGCAAAAGCAATTGAGGACGTGAAAAACGGCTTCGAGCGGCTCGCAGATCTGATGCACACGTACTACTTGTTGGTGCAATGGCACCGCGACCCGTTCAATCCGAGGAACGACGACTTGGCGTACCTTCACCGCTGCGGGATCGATGATGATGACGATGACGATGACGACGAGGACTGCAACGAAGAAAACGAGCATCGGAACAGTGACGCAGCAGGCGAGAGAAGTATGACTACAAGCCTGAAGAAACTCTTGTCTCCGCGCACGAAGCGCAGCAGCAGCATCTCGAGCGAGAGCAGTGTGACGACACAGCGATCTCCGTACAGCCAGATATTGTGCGAAACGGGCATGACGCTGCTGCGGTATCGCAAGATCGTGTGGGAGAATATGCAGCAGAACGTCGTGGAAGTGCTCGACCGCCTCGATATGACCTACGGTGCGTGTGGATGCGGGCGCTGAGTGACGTTACTGTGCGACTGCAGTATATTGATTGCTGCGTGGTGTCTGCTTCTTTCGACAGGCTTTAAGATGGAGCACATCATCGCTCTCTCGCACGCGACGAACGTGTTCATTGAGATCGGTGAAGAATTCACCGGCGCTGCAACGACAAAGTATGTTGTGCGAGATACTAACGAGGCAAGCGGGAGCTGTCGAAGGAGTCGTGACTGACTGGAGTCTCTGCCCAATTTGCATGGTACAGACTGCGCTCGTGCATTCGCGCGAAATGTGAGCAGTATCTGAATGCCCTCCACGATGACAACATCGAGCTGATGCGCATGTTGCTGGACACGGAGAATTGGCAGCGAGTGATCACATATCTTGAAGACGGCGACGACAATGCAGGGCTGCTTCGCCTGATCGAGAAGCGAAGCGGGTACCTGTTTGCGAAGAAAGCGCGCGAAGAGTTCGCACTTAACCCGATCTACACGCGTCGCGTGTTCCCGTCGTTTCACGTCGAGGGGAATCCGTTCAATGCGACAAACTCGTGCGGGTGGCTGTCTCTCGAGAATGGAATCCGCTTTCAGTACGAGACACGACCGATTCCGGCACCAGCAAGAGACACCAGTGGAGAAGGCGTTGATCAGGATCCGGACGCAGGAGACGAAGACAACCAAGGGGTTCCGGTTGCCGATGAACCCGAGCTGGTGCTGAACGCGTCGACACTCTCCGGGTACATTCGGTGCGTATGCTGCTGTGTGAGAGTCGATATGAAGAGTCGATCTTGGTTGACGCGGCTCTCACACACTCTGTTCTTGCGTGTCTGTGTCTATAGCTTCTGCGGCGTGTACCTGAAGATGATGGAGCACTTGCCGACTATCGCGTGGGACATCCTGCTCATGCTGAATCGGATATTTGAGTTCTATGCGTACGCCGTGTTCACGAGCTTTGCGGACCGCGAGGCGATCATCCAGCTGCTGCACGGACAAGGTGACGGCAGTTCCAGTCCGTGGAAGGCGGACGGCTTGCGTAGCAACATTTGCCGAATCGCTGAAGAGATGCACGCTGGCGAAACGTACCTGCAAACTTCAGTGGTGACGAATGGAGCTGACGCAGAAAAAGCGCAGTCCAGACCCTCGTCCGTGGGGCAGCCGTCTGTTCAGAAGACTGTGACGCTCCGAAGGATCACCCGCATCCCAGCGGCGCTCGAAGACGCGAGTGAAAGCAGCCTGTTTGCACTCGCTGAGCGCTGTATCGCGTGCGAGGTCGTATGCACGCAAGTGAGGCTGCTGAGGGCGATCGAGTCAACTGCACGATCATACCTCCCGGATCGCTACCATTGCCTCATGGACGAGGTGTACACTCGCAACAAAGTGCTCGCGGACGAGCTACGGAGCTTCATGTACCGGAGCATCGCTGTGAAACTCGTGGACGCGCCGAGTTTGCTCCGCGCAATCAGTCAGATATCGTGGAACATCTCGGACATCCGCGAGCGCCACAACGAGTACATCGTGGTGTTGGTGCAGAAGTGCGGTGAGGCATGGGGAGGACTGCAGATCCTTGCGGACGGCTCGATCCCAGTGGATGCCCGCGAGGAGATCTGGTCAGCGATGGTGCAGACGATCATGGAGACGCTCCTGAGCGGCTTCTCTGCGGTGCCACACTGCACGCCGCAGGGTCGCGCGCTCATGTCGATGGATCTGCTCGCACTGCAAAACGGCTTGGATCTGATCAACCACGTCAGCGGCAGCGCCGTGCCGCGCGGCTGTGACTTCGTCAACAACTACATCAAAGCGTTTTACTACGACGACGCGGCGGATGTGCTCGCGTGGATCAAGGAGAACAAGGTACAGTGGTGCTGCTGCCGGTGTGCTGTCAGCGAGTGTGGAGAGGGAACTAATCGTGAAACGAATTGCAGGACGTGTACTCGAAGCTCCAGTTCGTAAATCTAATCAAGAACGGTGTCGGTCCGAAGATGGAGAACAAGGAGCTGCGTGCGTTCGTGCTCCAAGTGGACGAGGTGCTGTCTGCGCCGTCATCAGCCTGACCAAACGCCGGAGCTGAAATGGGGGATATACATTAGTTGCTACAGTCCGTCGTCTGTTGTCTGTCTCTCTTGATGCAGCTGTCGTTGCAAATCTACTCCTCACATGCACAGCAGCAGCGCGCGTGTACGCTGGTCCTCCTCTTCTATCGAGAAGGGCGCGCCAGCCACTCGTCTCTCGAAAGCAAAACTCCACCCAACCAAACTTCAAAACAGCATCGTCGTCGTCGTCATCATCGTCGTCGTCGTCCCCAATCGTCTAACACCACCAACTAACAGCAGCAGCAGTAGCGACAATGGCATCCGCCACGCTCGACTGATCGACCGATCGGTGACGCGATTAAATAGCGAGCATCTCGCGCAGCTCCCGCTGAACATGCGGCAGCGGCACGACATCGACGACGAGGAAGAGGATCTCCTTCGAGTTTTCGCGGCCGAACGTCGTGCGCACGAACGCCACGAACTGCTTGGTCGTCATTTCCTGGCTCCCTAGCGCCTTCGCGGCCACCTTGAACGACTCGACGTGCTCCTCGTTGCCACGCGCGTACTTCTCCACGCGTGCCATGATCTCCTTGCTGCTTTGTTTGCGTGAGAGCTTGACGGACGGCGGCGCTGCCGCCGGGTTCCCCACGCTGCTCAGACTGCTGCTTGTGCGCTTCATCATCTTGAGGCTCGCTTTCCGCGCTTTCCGGCTCGCTGCGTCGTCGACGAGCTCAGGTGTCGGCAGCAGCGCGTCACCCGCCGCCGCCCGCAGCGCCGCCTTCTTTTCCTCCGACTTGACCGCCTTGAGGAATCGGAGCAGCACCCACGCCGCGAACTCGGCGTCGTACTCGGCAGTGACGAACGTGACGATGCCCTGCGCCGCGACCGTCGGGTCGTTCTCCTGGCGAAACGCGCGCGCGCGTTTCCGGAAGCGCTTGAGCTGGTGTTCACCGAAGCGCAACACGAGCTCGTCCTCAATCTCTTGCTTGGCCATCTTGCGCGCCGATGTGCCTGAAGTGCCGCCGCCCAGCTTGTCGAACGAGCTCGTGGTGGACGATGCGTACGAGTGCGCGGGTGAGAACGCGGCGTGCATGTCCACGTTGAGCGTGCGCAGCGCCTCACGCGAGTGCTGCTCGAGCAGCTCCGCGGTCGGTGAGAGCGTCGGCGAAGGCGGCTCGGCGGTCGCTAGCAGTAGGCGCGCGCAATCGACGTGCTGGTCTGCGCCGAGGAACTCGGCGAGCACGCGCGAGCCCGTTCCGGCGGCGAACTCGGAGACGCCCGGGAAGAGCAAGATGCGCTGCATGTAGTAGTCGAGTTCCTTCTGTCGTTTCTCGAGGAAGCGCGCGGTCTGGTCCTGGTGGAAGAACGCGCGCACGCGGTGCTCGGGTGCGAAGGCGACCGTGACCATCATCTTGGCGAAGTGGCAGTGCTTTTGCGCGCGCAGTTGCGCGTCGAGCGCCTGGAACGCCTCGAACGGCTTCCACACGGTCCACTCGGTGTACGTGAACGAGTCGTCGGCCTTGAGCGTCTCGTGGCGCCAGCGGCAGAACACCTCATACTGGCGACGCGTCATGCAGAATGCATCGTCGTTAGCGCCAGCGTAAGTACCGGGAGAGAAGGCATGGGAGCGCGCGTCGCACCATCGGGACATCGCCGTCGACCTGCGTGGCGCTGCGCACGCGCAGCTTGAGCGGCGCGGCGCGCAAGAGCTCCGGCACCATCCTCCTGAGCTTGGAGCTTGAGGCGGCCGATAGGCTTGTTTGTTCGCGAGAAAATTTTGCTTTTTTGTTGTTGAATTGTCGGGAAAATCGAAATCTTGCTGCATTTGTATGGCGATCTGACGGCAATCGTGGCCCGTATACAAAGAGAGAGTCAGTTAGCGCGCTCGCTCTTGCTCTTGCTCTTTTTGCACCAGATTTGCTTGTTTCACTTGCGAGCTGCAAGTTGAGGAGGAGAATGGTGATGAGCATGCGAGTGTATGTGAGTAGAATGCGCGACCGACAAGTTCTTCAAGCAGCCATCGTGAGATAATGGGCGAGTTTCTCGCGAGAACAGCGAGGCATACATGAGGGGGGCATGCGGCGCACTACGTTCCGAGTTGAACAGCGCGCGCATTGAGGTGCCGGGCTGTTGTGGCGAGAAGCGGCTCGATTCCCCCGGTTATCCAAAGCCGAGATATGACGGCGTTTGTGTTCATGGACGAAGCTACTCCAGACTGCCAGATGCTAATTCCGGACTCGAGCAGGCGGATCTGGGCAGGCAATGCGTACTTGGCCGCTCCGCAAATACCAGGTCGTGTCCAGTTCGTCAGTTCCCCCAACATCCACCACGCAAGATGCTCCTCCGGTACTCGCTCTGCACTGTCAGAGATCGATCCGGGATTGCTCTAGCACAAACAGGACACAGCGCCGATCTCGGTAGCTGTAATTGTTGACAAGAACAAGAGGATCAATTGCCACGCACACACCACCACCACGAACGACAACGGCACCAACAGCAGCAGTAGCAGCAACAACAGAGCTCGCTATTGATCTACAGTTGGTCACGAACGGATCACTACCGGAGCTCCATACGAACTTCGCACAGACATCGAGCGTCGAACACTCAGGACAGTGGCACTGACAAGGTCATCATCTCACTCGACATCTCCAGTGCGTGATAGTACAATGAAACCTCTCGTTCAGCTCCTTAGGTAGGGACAGACAGTCATCTAATCAGGTTAGTGACAAAGTATGCAACACCTCGAGATGCTACTCACTCGATACACACTGCCACCACGACAACGCTATGGCGCACACTATCATCGAGGTCTCCAGATGGGCTGACCTCCTACGCACAAGTGCTCGTTTCTTTCGCGAATGGGTGGTGTTGAAAAACACCAGAGATGGATGGAACGACACCGAACGAGCGGTGCCGATCCGTCAGCTGCGTGCGCGAGGAAGACGCTGGTAGCGACTCCCACCCACATCGCTTGCTTGCTGACTCGCTTGCTTGCTTGCTGGCTGGCCGATTGCCTGGCTGACTGACTGACTGACTGCCTGATTGACGGCCTGGAAGAGTCGCCTCGCAGACACCAAGCGACACAACGCCAGACGCTTACGCCGACGACGTGTACTTGGTCACCGCCTTCGTGCCCTCCGACACTGCGTGCTTC
>JAASFZ010000651.1:0-13836 GCA_023334075.1 Globisporangium nunn | reverse complement strand
CGCCGCATCACCGATCAGGCGCTCCGTGTCCGTGAACGCCACGTACGACGGGGTCGTGCGGTTGCCCTGGTCGTTCGCGATGATCTCCACGCGGTCGTTCTGCCACACACCGACGCACGAGTACGTCGTGCCGAGGTCGATGCCGACCGACTGTCCAGCAACAGCTTGCGCCATCTTGAGAAGTTGGTTGGTTGGTTGGGTAGCTTGGTTGGTTCTTCGTTCGCTCTTGCGAGGAAATCCGGAAATGAGCTCTGCTCGACCACCTGCTGCGCTTTTTAGGCGAAAAGATATCGCGACGATCTCTTTGACGTCGGCTATCCTTTGTCGTCTCGATTCGATTCGATTCGATTCGAGACAAATCGGAGCCAAGTGCGACGCTTGACTCCCACACTTGGTCGCCACGAGCGCTGATTGGTCCGTCGAATGTCAACAGCGAATCAGCGTGCACGATTTCAGCCGTTTCGAGACAGGCAGCACCGTCTGCACTATCTACCACCTTCTCTTGCCAGAGGTATCGTACACTTGGCCTTTGTATAGGCAGTCGAATGTTCTGGAAATCAAACACAACCATTTCAAGTCAACCGTTTCTCACAGCCACCCAAGAAGGTGCGTCCAATATGCGCCAAGACATTTGTCATCATCGGCAACCTTGGCCATGCACGCCTCGATGATTCCGTGTGCATGCTGAGCGTATGTGTGCATTATATGTGCATACCTTCCCTTCCCTTCCTGTTGCTTTCCTCCTCATCCTACTGCTGTTGCTACTGCTGCAAGACAGCACTCGGACTTGATCCCGGCTGCTTGCTCTTGCCGATGATCTACAGGTCCTCCGCTGCCGTGTACGCGCTCACGTACTCGAGAAACAGCGCTGCAGTTGCCGCCACCACAAAAGCGACCGCATGTGTGAGTTCACTCGCTGCATTGGTTGGTGTGTATGAAGTGATAGAGAAGGTCGCGCACCTTGTCGTCGCTCCAGAATCCGCCTCACGATCTGCTCGTGCGACCTGGAGGAGAGGAACCACACACACACACACACACACACAGCAAGTCAACACTACAACATCCCCACACACGCTGAACCGAACAGCCAAGCGCGCGCGCGAGCGGTAGTCCGCATGCATGGCGACGCACTTCCACTTGGTGATCACACTGCGCTTCTGCGGCGTGAACTTCTTGGCGCGCGTGTGCGTGAACTGCGTAGGATAATGCCAGCAGCGATTTGTGAACCACACATAATGAGCCCACATTGCGATAGAAGATGTCCGTGGGACGTGTCGCTCGCTTCCGTACCGACGATAGCGCGTTGAGCACGAGGAACGCGAGGATGGAGATGCCAAAGAACTTGAGCAGCGTGAACAGGTCTGGTGGGGGAGGGGGATACGAGGACGCTCTGTCAGCTACATGAACAGTCCCTCACACGGAGGACACCAGCTGGTTCAGGAGTGTCCATCTGAGAGCGAACGCACCTGGCTTTTCACTCTCTGGGAAGAGCAGCGGCTGGAACACATCGTACGCTGCGTGTACCGCCGGCATCACGTACTCTGCCTCGCGAATGGCGCTCGGCAGGTGCTCCTCGCACTCCACCTGGCATACCAACCACATACTCACATTAGCAGCAGCAGAAAGCAACCCACGATATACACGCACGCACGCACGCACCATGAGCGTGATGAACGCCACGAGCGGGATGAGCCACGCCGAGAGGCCGAAGAACACGGCCACGATCTCGCGCGAGCGCTTGCCGGCGATCTCGAGCTCGTCCTTCGCAAGCAGCGCCTTGGTCGCCGCCAGCACGGCCTGGCAGTCCTGCTCCACCTGGCTCAGGTTGTCCTGCACCTTCTGGTGGATCGTCTGCTCGATCGTGGCGCAGAGTTCGTTGATCTGGTTCACGTCGTCTGTCACCACGCTGTCGCTGTTGCTGCTGTCCTGCGCCGCGTGCTGCTGCTGGCGCTGCTGCTTGGGTGGCAGCCAGATCGCCGGGATCTCCAGCCCATGCTGGTTGTTAATGTTCTCCTTGATGTTTTGCGTGATCTGCACCATGAGCTTCATGAGCTCCTTCGGGTTCGTCACCGTATCAGCCTTCGAGAGATAGTATCTGGTGTGGGTCACACCAGAGCGCCCTGTGAGCCATTCTACAGCAGCTCTGCTTCTCGGAAGAGCAACACACGCGCCACAACCACTCAGCACGTCACGTCACGCACTTGAGCTTGTCGAAGTGGCGGGCATTCAGCTGCTTGACGACGCTCATCGTGCGCGAGCAAAGCGCCTGGCCCATCGGGTCCAGGAACACGAACACCAAGTCTGCGCTGTCCGCGAAGCTCACGATTGCCTCATTCACGTCGAACGGGTACATGATATCGCCGTCCACTAGTCCGGGCGAGTCGATAAAGTCCACCTGCACGCATTCGCCCGCCATGCGCCGCGCATGGCGTCAGCATCGTATCGTATCGTTTTGCTTGCATACCCACCGCGTACTCACCATGGGGAAACTGCGCTTTGTGGACACGCTCACGCACGTCTGCAGGTTCTCGATGAGTGGCTTGCCGAATTTGGCCTTGAGCGGCTCAAGGTGCGGGTAGAGCATGACGGTCGAGTCGCCCTTGATGGGCGCAAGCGTCTTCTTCGTGCCGCTCGTGACGAACGTGAAGCCCTGCGTCTCGATGGCCACGCCCGTGCGCTGCACGTCGTCGCCCACGTACCAGTTGATGAAGGAGGATTTTCCGGCGCTGTGGTTGCCGATCACGAGCACATTCACTTTGCGACGCGGCGGGTGGATCGTCGAGAGACCCACGCTGCGCGCCAGCGCCACGACGCCCTCGTCCGGCTGCGTGTAGAGCTCGTGCACCTGGTTCATGATGGCGCTCGCGTGGCTGTCGCCGACGCCGCCGTCCTGCTGCTTGCTCATGGTCGTCGCCGTCGTCGTCGCCGTCGTGAGGCTCTTTAGATCTACGCGCCAACTGTTTGAAAAATGCTCGCTAGATACCACAGAAACTACTCGCTCAAGTGCGAGACATACATTCTCGAAGCTGATATCTGCGACATGTGGAGCTACATCACATCGGCAGGGGACTCGACCAGCCGGATCTCGCGCTCGAGGTGCTGCAGCGCGTCTTGCACCTTAGCGGCATGCGTCTTCTTCTTTCGCCCGAGCAGTAGCAGCTTTATCGTCTGCGTGACACCGGCGACGCGTCGCTCGCTCGACGCCTGCACTTTCTGCCGCTTGGCGGCGCGGCGCTCGTCGCGAGCAGCGCGCTGCGCGTGCTCCTCTTGCTGCGCCTCCGCACGCTTCGCAGCGAGCCACTCGCGCGCGGCGACGAGGTTCTGCTGGTGCAGCGACAGCGCCTTGCGCGCGAGCGGCTTCGGGACGCCCTCGTAGAGCAGTGCGACGAGCTCCGCGGAGGCGTCTTTGCTGTCCCGCGTGAGCTGCGCCGCGCGCAGCTTGTCCACCAGCGCCTGCTTGAGCAGCTGCCCGCCCGAGACGCCGGCCTCAACCGCCGCCCGGGCGGTGGCTTGCGCGCGCCGCCGCGTCTTGAGGATACCGCGTACGCGCTCCATCTGCGGAGTCGTCGGGTAGTCCTGGCACTTGTAGGTCGCGTACCAGAGGAAGAACTCGGCAAAGTCGATTTTCCCGCTGCGGTCGACGTCGAGCTGCGTCATGATCGCGCGCGCTTGCGAGCGCGAGATCGGTTCGCACAGCTCCGCCACGAGCAGGCGGTGGAACTCCGCGGCGTCGATGTACCCGGACGCGTCCTGGTCAGCGCTCGTGAACGCGCGCCTGGCGTCCTCAAGCAGCAGTTGCTTGCGTCGCGGGTCGATCTGCTCAACCACGTCTTCGTACTCGTCTTCTCCAGCTTGTTGCTGGAGCTGCTGCTGCTGCTCTGAAGCGCGTCGACCCTTCCTGCTGCTCTTGCGTCGACGCTTCAGCTCAGTGCTACTCCTACCATCTCCTCCACTGCTTTCTGGTGTCACCGCCACTCCTGCAGGCTGCTGCTGCTTCTTGCGCCTCGTGTGGTACAAATACTTGCGCGTCTGTGCGTTCCACTGACGGCGCCACTCGGTGCCCTCGAACTCGAACGCCTCGTCGTCAAAGTAGAAATCGTACGTGAGCTGCCCAGCGTTCCAGCGCGGCAAGAACACCCTCTCGAACACCTCGCGCGCGTTCTCGATTGGAATGACAGCCGCGTCCTCCTCGACCCACTCGAGGCCGCAGATCTCCTTCACGAACCGAAAGAACACCTTGCGCTTCACCGCGTAGTCGCGCGGTTCGAGGCACGCAACGCCCGGGAAGCCAGGCACTTTTGGCGCCACCACCACCGCCGCCACGGTCTCGGCATCGCCTCCTCCTTCACCTACTACTACTCCCTGGTGGCTCAGCTTGTCCTTGATCGACGGCACGACCGGGAGCATCTCCACGAGCTTCTCTCGGTAGCGCCGCATCGCGCGCTTGGCGCGCAGCGTGTCCTTGAGGAGGTCGCTCGCTGACGACCGCACCTGTGCGCTCTGGTCCACCACACCCTCGGCGAACCACGTGAGCAGCTCGTCGAACTCGATGCGGCCGTCACCCGACCTGTCGATCTGACGCATCGCGGCGTCGATTTGGTCGTCGCGCAATGGCTGACACAGCTCCTCCGCGAACATGCGCTGGAGCTCGAGTCGGTCGATGAAGCCCGAACGATCGCGGTCGTACCGGTCAAACGCGTCGCGCAGGATCGCTTCGTGTTGTATGCGGACAGCAAAGAGCTCGTCTTCGCGAGCCTTCGCCGAGCGCTCGGCCAGCCGCCGCTCGTCTTGCTCCCGACGGAATGCTGACACGGTCATCCACTGGTATTTGCGCACGACATCCGCCGCTGTTGTCCTTAGAGCAGACGTCGTTGCTGTAGTAGGAGAGGCTCTTGACCACTCATGGGTTCTGAATCGCTGCGACTCCCACCACGCTCTCGACCTTTGTCGTCTTCGTTGCTGGTGGCGCCGATGTGTCGCTTCGTTTTTTGTCCCAGCGCCACCAATTCCGACACTGACAAACTGGTGAGGCTCCGAATGCGCCGCCTCGAAGCAGCTGGAGCAAAATGCTCTTGCAGTAGACGCCATAACATCACCACTTTCGGCGCCCCACCCGCCGCTACTGCTGCATGATGTGCAGTACTTGGAGCTTGCAGCAACCTCGCAGACGTCGCACATGCGTGTGTGCGGGTTGTTCATCGCCCGCACATCGATTCGGTCCGCGAGATGCAGCAATCGTTTGCCGCTTCGGTGCATCTCGCTGAAGCACGCAGCGCACAGCGCCTGCTGGCAGTCCCGACACTTGAGCGTTGCGAGCTCGAACTTCGTCATGACGCTGACGACGTCCTGCTGAGAACTACTCTCGCTGCTGATCTCCGTCGAGACACCACTGACACTGGCACCAAAGCACTCTTCGCACAGCGGTGCGTTCACGAAGCGCTCGGGCGTCGAGACAAGGCTCGCGCAAACGAATCGCAGCCGCTTGCGCGCAAAGTATCGCCGCAGGAAGCGCTGGACGACGCTCGCTGCTCGTTGGGACGTTGTCATCGCAGTCTGGACGTCATGCCAGAACAACTGACGGCGAAGCACACTACGATACCACCACTGGAGCTTCAGCGCCGCTCGGTTATACGCTCTCCTGCGCCACTTGAGGCGCAGATCCGCGAACCAGCTCTGAATGCGCTGCGCCATCATATGTCGCTTCTCGTCTCGGAACTCCTGTGCGAGTCGGCGGGCGCAGTAACCGCGAGCATACGCCTGCAGGTCGAGCGCCGTGACCTCTTCGCTAGACCGCTGGAGGTCCTCGATCCAGCCCATGAGGCTCAGCACGACAGATGCTCCTGGTGGAAAAGCTCCGAGATGGTACGTCAGCGGCGGCTCTGCTGCATCGCCGCACACGCGCTCGAATCTCCGACTCAGATGGCGGCCGCGCGTGTCGACTGCGCTATGAGCGGACACCGAGACGCCCTGCCAGAACGCGACAACGCATGGGAGTGCGTCTGGCGCGACGCCGAGCCAACTGAGGAGGCTGTACTGACTACCAGGATATCTGCTGTTCTCTTCTCCGGCGTGTTCATCAGTCTCGAAAGCTGCGGTCGCCGTCGCGCTGATCGCGCCGAACGCCATGCGCTTCTCACGCAGGAAGCGCCAGTTGGTCGCCACCTTGCTGAATGCGTCGCGCAGTTCAGTTGCTACAGGTTGCCACGGGTACGATAGCAGCACGAAGACCCAAATGTTGTTGCTATCTCCACGCACTGCGTCTCGCAGCGACTCGGAGGTGAACGTTTGCACGTCGTGATGCTTGGTCACGCGCGTCTTCAGCTGGTACGCGAGCTTCGTGCGCAGTACGAAGAGCTTCTTGCGCGCCCGCTTGCCGCGCACCATTCGTTGGATCCGTGTGGCCATCAGCACGCGTCGAGCACCGACTGTGAGATTCCAGAAGTGGGCTAACCCGCTCCGGAAGACAAACTGTTTGAGCTTGCCATGGTACAAGTCGTCGGCGAGGTGCGTCGTGAAGTGCATGTCACGCAGAACCGGCACACGTTCTCGCCACTGCACCACCACTTTATGCATTTGTGTGCGCTCACAGAACGCCGCCATTCGCGCAAGTGTGCGGCGGTGGTTGCGTCGATAATGAATGTACCGAGTCCATTGCCGCCAACATGCCTGTCTGCGATGACGATCGCGGAGCTCACAACTCTGAGCGTGCCATCCTTTGCTCTGGTAGACAAGGCTCATGTGAAGCATCCACTGATGGACCCCACGCTTCCTGCGACTGCGAGCACACAACTCGTCGACTGTAACAAGATCATACGACAAGCATACACCGACATTCACAGATAAAGTCAGAGATCGTATCAAGGGATCTCGACAGTAGCAATTCCGGAGCACACCTCGCTTGAGCAGCGCGATGTAGCACCGCAGAGCCGAGAAGCTCCGCTTGATCACGAGTCTATCGCTGTGACGTTGCGCGCTCATTAGATCGTCGTTCATTTCCCACATATCAGTCTTCCAGTCTTCGATCGCGATCCGTATGAGGCGACTGCGATGCCACTCACTCGCGCGCTGAAGTTGTTTGCGGTGCATCCATAGCTCTCGCAACTTTCCCCACGCATGCAGCAAGGTCGCGAGTTCGTCCAGTCGGTTCCGCACAGTCAGTACAGGGAGCTGCTCTTTGGTCCAGATCCGCCAAGATCGGCGCTTGCACTGCAGCGACGCGAGCGCTCTTGCTCTCGAGAACTTGCTCGCTTGCTCGCGGCGGAGCTCGACGAACGCCTTCCAGCCATTCAGTGCGCGCTTGCGCAGCTTCTGGTGACGGAACCACTTCACGCGGCGCAAGCACTCATTCGAGACCTTGAGAGTCCTCGCCTCACGCACGAGACGGTGCAGTGCGCTCCACTGCTGGAACGTAGCCCTGAGCTCGATGAAGCGCTGTCGCTTCCATCGCTCGAGCACCTGTCGCCGCCGCCGCCGCCGCTTGAAGTCTCGGAAGGCCGTGATCAGCCGCGCCTGCAACTGGTGTGCTGCTCGCACTTGCACGCGGATCACGACACGAAGGCGGTGCCAGCGCCAGTTGCGGCGAATTGTGTTGGCATGGCTGTCGACAAACTCACGATGGAAGCGCTTCGCCCTCGCGAGCAGCCGGAAACCCACGCGAGTCTGCAGTCGCGAGCGCGCGCTATCCTGGTCGGCTGCGAGCTGCTGCAGCTCTAGCTCGAGAGTGGTTATCCGCGTGCGCCAATGGGTTTGCACCTTTGTTGTTGCGAGAGAAGCGTTCGAGTACACGCTGCTCCAGCGCCGTAAGAACGCTACAGACCAGCTTGCGTGGCTCGCGAGCTGCTTTTGCATGACTAACTTCTTCGCCTCGAAGCACCGGAAGAGCGCTGTGAGTACCATCGAAGCGTGGTGCCGCTTTCTAGCCATGAACAGTCTGAAGACACGCTGGATCCGGGTCGCAGCGCACTCGAAGCGCACGGCGACAGCGCCGATCGCAGCGGAGATGATGGATTGCAGCTGCTGCGACCGGAAGACACGGAATGCGCGCTGGATACGACTCGCAGGTAGACATCCACGACGGCGTCGGTTCCTTTGCGTAGCGTGGGCCACACGGCGCCGGACGAGGAACGCGCGGATGCAGCGTTGGATCGCTCTCGCCTGGCACCACCTAAGCACCGCTGTCTCTACTGCGACGCGCCTCCAGATATCCAAGAAGATGCTCGCTGCGACGCCTTGGATCAGCTGGCGACGCAGACGCACTCGACGCCTGCCGCACTCGCCGCGCCAGCATCGCTGAACTACGAGCGCAGCTTCCCGCTGGCGCTGGCGAAACGCGATCCTGCGGACCTGGTAGCTGCGATAGCAGTGCTGGACGCGCGTTGCAGCCACCAAGCGCCGGTGTTCGGCCACCAGCAAGTGGAAGCGCCGGCGCGCCAAGCACCGTCGTGCCACAGACTGGATAAGGACAGCGCTCTTGGCTCGGATGTGGGCGCGATAGGCGCTTGCGAGCCGCTTGAAGCGCATGAGAAGGCGGAACCTGCACCAGCAGCGCTGTAGCACAACAGCTGCGCGGTTCTGCGCGGCGACGCGGAGTTGCGTTGTGGAAGTGAACCAACGACGCAGCAGCTCATGCATGCGCACGTGGAGCTTGCGCTGCACGAGCGCACACGCATGCGCGAGCGTCGTCTGACGCACGAGCAGCTGATGACGCGCGTGGTCCTCGAGCACGCGGTGCACGACGGTCTGCGCCTTCCAGGCCGCGAACGCCGTGTAAGTTACGCGCGTCAAGTGGCGACGGAGCGCCCGACACATGGCGCGCAGCACGACGCGTGCCGCGAACATCGTGTGCTGACGCTCGAGAAGGAATGCGATGGGGATGGCCACGCCCCCCATGCGCTCGACGTTGTTCTAGAGAATGAAAGAGAGAGTGAGCGCTGAGATTGGTTCGCGGACTCCCAAGACGAACGCACCTCAAGGCCTCGCGCAAGACGCGCTGCCTGCTGCTCGTTTGCGCGCTGCTCGCGTCGGATCTGCGCCAGTGGGCCGAGCAGAACGCGTTGCTGCTGCTGCTGCTGTTGGCGCTGTTGGTGCTGAAAAGCGTCTGGCAGCTCCCCCTTCGTTCCGCCGTAAGCCATCCGAGTCTCGCTCTTCACCAGCACGCGCAGTTTGCGCCGCTCTGGGAGCTCGTGGTGGCTGCGATTGTTGCTCACGGATCGACTGGCATCGATTGCGATCGGCTGGAGCTCCGCTCGTGCACTCTTCTTCCTGCGCGTCCGCGCAACGGCACTGGACAACGCTCGCGCTTCTTCGTTGCGGCGGCTGGTGCTCGTTCCAGCGTCGCTCGCGTTGCGGGCAAGCGGCAGCGCCTCGCACGGAAGGATGACGTGGCCACCACGCGATGGTGCGAAGAAGAGCGGCGCGGACATGCAGCTTGATCTTTAAAGGTCGTAGCATCCAGTCTGCGCGAGCAATATATTCCGCTTGGGAGGTCCGGTTACGATCGATTTCCATTCGTAGAGCTACGCTGCGTGATGGACGTGCTCGCTGCTTCAGCTCTGGATGGCGGCGACATCACCTGCGACGAATGCGAGAAGCTCTTTGCGCGTCTCGAGAGCGCGGACTGCGGGCTCGCGTACTGCGCGCAGTGCGATACCCACCCTCACAGCAAGGACAAGCTGGTCGCCCATCAGCGCTAGGGCCTCGCTCCGATCTGATAGGACGTACCATAGCGCCATATTCTTCTCATACTACAACGCCAGTAGCGAGAGCGTACCTCCGAGATGATGACATCCTTGAGCTGCTCGTCGTCCGAGGACTCTTCGGCGTTCGAGATCGGAGCGCATGTACGCAGCGAGTTCGTGGGTGTTAACAACAAGTAGTGACTCTGCTGACGAAGGCAACATCGGAATGCACCTCGCCATCCCCAGTGGAATACCCTTTCGCTCTCTCCACGGCGCGAGACAAAGGTGCTTTCTGCGGAGCGGAAGGTGTCGGCGGCGGCGGTGGTGCTGGTGCTGGCAATGGCGTTTGCGACCTCCTTTCGATTGGTTTCCCTGTGAGTCGACATCTACTAGAAACCTACCAGCTGTCTGACACACCGACGATGGCTCTCCCAGGCCGGACAGAGACCTGGCATAGGAGCACGCTCGCTCGCATCGACTACTTTGACGCGCTGACGGCTGATCTGGAGACTACCGGTATTTTCGCGAATGCATGAGTGCAGGTTCCGCCTTGTCCCTCAACGTGAAGGAGGCACATCAGACGTCGAAAGTCGAAGGCCGCACTCTGCTGCCGACTTGACGTCTACAGAAGAAGATGGTGTGGCATTAAGATCGAGAAGGGCGGTGTGGCGAAGGGCGAGCAGTGTGTTTTCAGGAGTCAGGGACGACATCGTTGTCGGGGGCGCGCTTTTCGCCAAAGTACAGCGCGAACGTCTGCTTCCAGATCTCGACGCGCTCGCGATCCTCCATGAACACCGAGAGCCTGGCAACATTGGCCTGCGTGTCGTGACATTGTTTCTACTTCTACTGTCAATCAGACACATCAGAGTGTTTGTCTCTAGGACAACCTAGAGTATTCCTGAACGCACTCAAATGTTCAAGCACATTCGAGAAGCTGGGACTGATAAGAGTACAAGCGAATACGAGTAGGGAGCACACACGGCTAACAGAACAATGTTTACTTTCCAGTTTGCCCTGCATCAACATCGTTAGACTGTGGCACCTGTTGCACCTGCGGGAAGCCGTTGGTCGTCGGGAGATCCTTGCGCACAGTCCAGCCGGAAAATCCGAGTCTGCGCTGAACGTCCTTACGCAAGACTCAGTTTACAAGCAGCTTGGCGGCGGCAACGTTCTTGGCTTCTAGAGGCTCGCACGACGCTGAGCCCAATCAAGGAAGGGGTAGTTGCCCTCAATTGCTGGCTTTGACGCAGATGATGTGGCCATGCCGATACCCTTCTTGCCGGCGCTCACTAGCTGGTTTGCAACGTGCGAGCCACGGTTGTACGAGACGTCCTGGATCGCGAGCTTCCTAGCCCACTCCCAGCCATACTCCTCCACATAGCACGCGAAGACGAAGAGCGCGGGGTCGGATACGTCGACGCGATGTGTCCCTTGTACTTCGGGTCCACGATCTCGAGCGGCGTCGCCGACACCGGAAGTCCGCCGAGCGCAGTCGCGTTTGGCGCGTACGAGAATGTGAAGATCCAATAGCTGAACCAGTCGCCATTCGGGTCCTTGAAGCCGTCGTAGATATTGGAGAAGTTGGCAGGCTTGTACGTGAGCAGCTTGCCCTCGTTCTTCCAACACCGGAAGTCCTGCAGCGTCTGCAGCGCGTCGAGGAGAGAACGTTTGTCGTACGACTAGAGACTCCTCGTGCAGCCAACTGTAGGATGGCCGAACGATATGAAGGTTGAACTTTGTAGCGCGCAGACGATAGAAGGTGTGTTGTGAGACGAGAGCTATAGCATGCAACCAACTGGCAGTTGATGACGAGACCTTCTCTGTGGATTAACGGGGAGAAGAGAAGGTGAATGTGAGAGGAGAGCGACCAAACACACGCCAACCGTAGGAAGCCGCAAGGATCGGAACATAGGTTTCCAGCAGTTAAGGAGAGGAGATGAATTAGAGCAGAGTACAAGGCGCTGCATTGCACATTAAAGTAAACAATCTATACGCATTTGATCCCATTCATTTTCGTTTTCGACATCGACCGCACACACGGTTCAAGCCAACGCTGCGGTGGCCCAAGCCCTAGACCGCATGGCAGCAGGGGAATCCATTGCTGCGGTCGCTCGCGCGACCGGCATCTTCCCAAACACGCTTTACTCGGCACGTAGACGTCAACGCAAAGCTCCTGGAACTCGGCGCCCGGGTCGTCCTCCAGTGCTCTCTGCTGCCCAGCGCGCCTTGGTGCTACAATGGCGGCGAGAGGACAGAACCGCAACGCTAGTCGGCTTGGCGACACGCGCGACCGCCGAGCTCGGCTTTGGTGTGTTCGCGTGCGTTGTCAGCTTTGTGTTCCGGGACGCTCAATGCGTCAATCCTGTCTCTTGCGCCGTGTTTTTCCAAGACCGGGGACATAGCCGGAATGTGCTTTGCGCGCTGCTGCGGACGGCGCAGCTAAGCATCGACATTGCAATTTACGTGCTCACGTGTTGCGCAATATGTAAGCATTTACTCATTGCGTGTATCCTAACATGGGGTCATTCATATTGACAAAAGCAATTGTGTCAATTGCAGATAGCGGACGAGCTTATCCTGGCTCTTGGGCGCGGAGTGCGCGTGCGCATTGTCGCGGACGGCACAAACCTGGCAAGTCAGCACCCCAAGATTCCTGAGCTTATCAGGCATGGAGCGCGCATCCGCGTCTCCTCGACGAACGAAACGCGCCATATGAAATATGGCATGGTCCATGGGATAACGCGGTTCAACGGTATGTTCACTACTCAATTTAACGATTCGGTTTTATGCTAACTGTATGTGTGGATGCAGGGTCGTTCAACATGTCAGCAAGCGCCTCGTATTCGAACGCGGAAAATCTGGAGTTTCATCGGGACAACGAACAGCTCCAAGCATTCAAGGACAACTTAAGCCACCAGTGGAACCGATACCAACCTGCACGTCTTTTGGCGGTGCGTGCTGCGCGTCTTGCTCAGAAGGAACACGACCAGTACGAAGGTAGTGGAACGAAGCATGAGAAGGACAATGCATAGTAACACTTTGTATACGCTGGGTATTTCATGATCTTTCCAGACTAGTGCATTACGGTATCTTCATATCTATCCTGTCGCTTTTTCGACCACATTCACGCACGCTGTCGCCAGCATAGCACTGCTGCTGCTAGCGGCTAAGCGTCGTGGGCGACCTGATGCTCGTGGATCTGTGCAACGGCCGTCGCGTTAAAAACTACGCTCACGGTTATATATATGTAGCACAATCGAAAATCACTGACGAATGAAAAAAAGCTTTTTGACAGATCTTGTTTTACCTCTTTTTTCAAAATGTGTTTCTAAATGTCATAAAAGCACTTTTTAAGTGGATTGTTTATGTACTTCCTCTGCAACCTAATTTGTTTCTAACAAAATTTGCAACCTACCGTAAATAGAATTGAGACGGTAAAAACCATGCACAGACCTTGCATAGTATTTTCAAGTCAAAAAACTGTGCATGGATTTTACGTCCATGAAAGAAGTCGAAACTCTCTAACTCAATTCCATTTGCAACCACAGGATGATTACGCTAGCAGTGGTGTGAAAAACCCTGTTTTTGCTGCTTACCTGGACAACCCTTCTGCCATCCCAGCTCGTGGACGCTCGTGATGCGAATTGTCCCTACGGTGCCGAGCTTCGTGTTCGCCAAGCTTTCATCGACGCGCGTAGACCAGCTAGTGCAAGCAGAAGGAAAAGGTGCTCGACGACGCAGAGGCAGTCGGCAGCTTGTTCGGTCCACCATCGATTGTCCGCGACGAGGCAGTCGCCATCAGCGGCCCTTTCACCATCATTATCAGCGCAGCTTCGTACGTGATGGCCCACGGATCCTCGAAGGTCTTCAAGTCGAAGTGGCTCAGCACCACCGCGAGTGCGCACTTCATCTCGAGCAGCGCGAACTTCATATCAATGCATTGATGGGGGCCGGAAAGGACCGAAGCGAACATGTACGGCGACACCGTGATGAGTTTGCTGGTCATCGGATCGATCCAGCGCTCGGGTTTGTATTCGCTCGCTCGCATTCATCCATGTCGCCATGAAAGCCGCACGCTTAGTTGTACCATGCGCGCAAAGATCTGTAGCAGCACGATGAGTTTGCAGCTAGAGCTGCTGGCGCTGGTGCTGGAGTCTGG
>JAASFZ010000650.1:0-13840 GCA_023334075.1 Globisporangium nunn | reverse complement strand
TTGGAGAGTGGCGGAGACAACTCGGAGCGCAACCTCTGCAGCTTGCAGTGAAGATGGCTGTGGTGCATTAGCGGAAGTCCGTCGCCTGAGAGCAGAGCGCGAAAAGCGTGCATTTGGCTGTCATGGCCTGCGCTGCATGCACTGCATGCACTGCATGCAACGCTGGTCGCTCGAGGCGAGCTGTGCATGAAGCTCACATCTGATTTAGTATTTCTCGTATCGGATGTCTAGCGAACTTGCGCAATCACCCGAGTGACCTGATGGGTTGATGAGAGGGAGGCATGCGCTTTTGATCAGTGGTGCACTTTTCTGACGTGCGTGTAGAAGTATTGAGGCAACGGCGAGCATGCTCGTGATCGCCCCCACCTGTGCATCTCTTGATGTTAGGCATCGCCTGTGTTCGCGTTTGGAACTGCGCAATGATGAAATGAAGTGCGTCATCGTTCACTTTGGGGCAAAAGCTGCAAATCTTGAAAAGTCGTGGCTGAGCATTGTGCTTGATGTGTAATTCTCCCCAACATCGCTGTCTTAATCCAGTGCTTTCTCACCAATCACGCGCCTTCGCGCCTCGAGCCTACTGGTTCAACGAGCTCCGAAAGTCTGTTCTCAGACTCGACTTTTTCTTTCCAAGCACCCGCCTCGCAACACCACGACGCCACTTTCCCTTCTTCCTCCGCCCGAAGCAGCCGCCGCCCGCGCGCCCCACGCCGCCGCCTTTGAGCCCCGAGCGCCTCGCAGCCGATGAAGAAGAACGCGCCGCCACCGCCGCCCGTCGTCTTCTCCACCAGGAAGGTGGCGAAGACGAAGAAGGCACCAGTCGCGACCACTGCGCCGCTGCCACCAGAAAGTGACGTGCGCACTTCAGCGTCCTCGTCCAGCACTCCCCAGCGCCACAGCAGCAGCAACAGCAGCAGCAGCGCGCGACCGCATGGGACCCGGCGGCACGCGTCGCCCAAGCGCAAGAAGAGCGGTGGCGCCCTGCAGCAGCTGCAGCCGGCGTCCGCGCTGCTGCAGAGCGAGCAGAACTCGGTGGCACAGTGCGTGCGCAGCATGGTGGAGAAGAAGACCGACGCCACGCTGCTGCTCGACGCCAACGGGCTGCTGACTGGCATCTTGACCGACCGAGTGCGTGACGTGGCGTGGTGTGGCGGTATGGAGTCTTGAGAAGGAGATCGCCTGCATGCTTACTCACTATTCGCACGTAGGACATCGCCTTCAAAGTCGTCGCGATGGACAAGAACCCGCGGCTGACGCGCGTGCGCGACGTCATGACGCCCAACCCGTCGTGCGTCGCGTCGAGCGCGAGCGCGATCGACGCGCTCAAGAAAATGGTCTCGGGCCAGTTCCGCCACCTCCCGGTGACCGACAACGAGAAAGGTCTCGTGTGGCACTGGAGTGGATACCGTAGGACAGCAGTGTACACCTGTGACTGATGCCGTTACTCTTGGAATTTGCTGGTAATGCAGTGGTGGGGATTCTGGACATCGCCAAGTGCCTCTACGACGCGATCTCGAAGATCGAGCATGGCTACGAGCTGTCGCCGGATCGCCTGTCGGAGGTTGTGAAGAAGGTGCGCTGATAGACTATGGGAGGAGACGGCAGAACGGAGGCGATCTTGCCAAGTCCTAACCGTGCGCTTGTGATCAAAACGGCAGCTGGAGCGACACATGCCGGGAGGGTCCGGCGCCAACTTGTTCGAGACTCTTCGGCAAAAAGTGTGTCACTCACTCATATGCTATCATTTCAGAACCCTAGTTCGATGCAAGCTAAAGCGTCCACCACTGACCAAACAAACACTCGTTTCGCTGTCCTTCAGCTCTTTCTCCCGACGCTGTCGGCGATCCTCACAGAAGGCACAGCCGTCCCGATAGTCGAGCCGGAGTCAACGGCGCTGGACGCAGCAAAGCTGATGTTGGAGAGAAAGTCGAGCGCGGTGATGGTGTGCAACGCGGCAGGCGAGATGGTTGGGATCTTCACGACGAAGGATCTGATGCGGCGTGTAGTCGCGCTTGGCGTCGACCCCAAGCGCACCATACTCGCGAGCGTGATGACGACGAACCCGTACTCTGCGACGCTGACCACAACGATTCTCGAGACGCTGCACTCGATGCACAACGGACGCTTCCTGCACGTGCCTGTATTCGACGAGCACACGAAGCTCGTGGGCCTCGTCGACGTGCTGCAAGTGACGTGTGGCGTCGTGCAGCAAATGTCGTCCTTCCAGATCGCGAAGCACAGTGAAAGCGTGCAGCCGTTGTGGGACAAGTTCCGCAGCAGCCTGCAGCGCGAGGACGACACAGTGGAGGACCACGACGATGGGAATGACAGTGAGACTCCTGCTGCTCCTGCTGCTGCCGCCGCCACTAATGGCGACGGCGAATTGGAGATTCCCGCAGCGACGACGCAGAACACAGCTCCGAGGCAAAGCGGCCGTCTAGTGATCAGCGGGCAGACTTGGGATGAGTTCGTCGAGTCCCACAGCCTCAACCTCCACGAAGATCTGTCGGACCCGACCGCGCCAGACAACCCTGCACAGGACAGCCCGCCGAACGTGTTCGTGTTCAAGCTCGCCGACTGTTACGGCACGAACCATCGCTTCACAAGCTCGGCGGAGTCGTTGAAGGAACTGCTGCGAGACATTCAGAACCGCCTTGACGACCACACGATTCGCAAAGTGCACTACGTAGATGAGGATGGCGACCACGTACGTACAAGTTGCGTTACGGGGACGACTTGAGGTTTGATAGTGTCCTCATTGGCTTTGTTGTCTCGTGCTGCTCAGGTATTACTGTTCAAGGACGACGATCTGAAAGACGCCGTGAAGCGAGCCAAGATGTGGGGGAACAAGTACATCCGACTCATCGTCCCGTTTCGCGTGTCGCGCATCGGGGAGCGCTTACGCCCGACGCAGCACGTGTTCGCGCACGGGACGGAGCTGACCCTTGGCATGGTGTACTACGCGGCGGCAGCTGCCGCGATCGCTGGTGCATCGTTCTTTCTGAGCCGACGGAAATGACGGTGCGGCTCGTCATCCAACCTGACAAGAGCGCGTGATCAACCCGTCCGTCACACCTTCGCGCGAATAAATCGGCAACTTGTTCTCCCGGCAGCGAACACTGAGCAGCATGGTTTCTGTATACAGACTCGACAGGGTTCGAGGTGCTGCGATCCGTCAGCTATCCATCCACAGATGTCACGCGCGAAGAGTACGCGATTTGGGAAATCGCGTAGAGCGCAACCAAGCAAGGACGCGTCGAGCCGACCGCCATCAGGACACACAACTTTTTATTTCCTTATTGTTATCGAATGCACTTGTGCGCTTCTTCCTCTCACTCACGATGCAAAACTTGGATACATAGTACAATGTTCATGGGCTTGGTCGGAGGTTGCCGCACTGGCGCTGGCGCTCGCTCGTTCTTGGATGGACGGCTTGGGCGCTGCTCAGGCTGTCGTGAAGCGCGCGATTGTGGTTGACACGTGCGCTGCACTGAACGCCGAGAGCAGGAAAATCGACTTCCACGAAAAGAGGTGTGGGAAGTGGTACAGCAGCGTCCAGAGGCCATAAAGCCCCGCACCGGTAGCCACAAGCAGCGCGTTCGTGGGGTTTGCCAGCCCCTTGAGGTTCAAATTCTGAGACGCCTGTGGGTGGGGTGTCGACACTGAGGCGACCAACAACGTTGTAGGTTGTTAAAAGTCGCGACGAGCCCACAATGAGAGACAAGTTGGTTGGTCCACGTACCCGCATCCGTGATGACGCAGTGGATGACGCCGTCTTCTTCGATGCCGTACTCGCCCATCGTGCGCTCGTGGATAAGTAGCATTCCCTGTCATAGTACAACAAATAAATACGCGTCGGTCAGTAGCAAGTTCTGGAGAATAGATGTACTACAGCAGGAAAAGGATCGCAGTGACTTTGTTCCCTCGAACTCGCACCATGTAGATAAGACGAATCTTCTTGCCTTCCGCCATAGCATCCGCGAAGAACTGGATGGAGCGAAAGTAAAAGTACGTTTGTATCAAAGCGTCTCTTGTTGCTTACCGTTTCAAACATTGTTGGCTGCATGCGCACCTCGGCCACGAACTCATCGACGATTTGTGTAGCTTTACACCACGCCGGGCGGACATGCTCGCCTGAGTACCGTACCAGACGCGTTAGAGCTAGATAAGGAGCTAATGCGTACAGTGTTCTCATCGGTCAATCACTACCACCAACAGACCCGTACCGATACGCAAGCGGACTCGCATACAACCGTCGGGAATTGCCATCGATGCTCTGCTCAGAACAACCGCCAGCCAGACTCGGGTTATTGGGAATGCTTCTTGCTACTTAGACGACTCTCTGGCAACTAACGCGCAGACTCACTCGGCGGCAACAGCAGCAGGAGCATCCACCACCTCTTCCTCAGCTTCCACCAGTCGTTCGGTTTCAGCACTCATCACCTCCTCTCCCACCTGCTCGCGTCGGCTCAGGCGTACGTCACCACATCGGACTCCACAAGAGCCAACTCCGTATCCAATCTCATACTCACACTTGAAGCTGTGGCAGCTTCGCTCGCGCGCTCCTGTGGCGACGACGCAGTGCTCTCTTCCGCGCTGTCCAGCGTCACATCCGTCGTCGACACGGAAGCGACAATCCTGCTCGCCCGCATACAGAAAAGCAAGTCTGTCAGTCCGTCTATCTTTCTTCGAGTTGCGAGCCAAATAACTCGCAGCCAACGCACTCGGCTCGCTCGTCCACGAACGCCCACTCGCCCAAGTCCCCCGACGGCTCTGCCGCAGGTCCGAGAGCGCACGCGTCTGCTGCCTGCGCTGCGCTGAGAGACTGCGCGCCACTTGCAGCACTCGGGTCCATCGCTCTGGCGTCGATGAGGTCGTGAGGTGAGGGCCGTGCGGTCGAGGTCGAGACCGACGTCGTCGAATGACCCAAGCTTGAAGATCACCGAGTGGGCATGTCCGACGAAAAGAACAAATCTGAAGTGGCATTCAAAAGTAACAAGAACATGCTACTTAAGACTCGGCCAGCCTGATGCTTATGCTGAACATGGTGCAGTAGGTAGCGCTGACGAAGCTGACGCTGATATAACAGCTCGACGTGCTGGTTGTGTTGGTTGCACTCGAATGTTTCTGCAGCTGCTGGCTGCTGGAACTCGTCGTGCTGGAGATGGTTCTGGCGCTGGCGTTGCTGATGTCGATAGCACTTGATGCCGCGCTGCCATCATTCTTCTTCGGGTGCACAAGCGCCTGTAAATTGCGTTTCGGATTCACACCAAGCATCTGCGAGAGATTCTTGCCTCGCAGGTTGCGCTCGAGCGTGATGTGCACGTCCGTGTTAGAGATGTACTTGGTGCAATCGCCTTCGATCTTAGAACTGTGTATGTGTGTGTGGGGGGGGGACTCATTCATGACGGACTTCAGCTACAAGATGACAGCACAGCACAAGAACTTCTACCGCGCCGACACCACGAGGGCGACGACACACAGTGTCTGGCGGCGCTCGGATGACCAGAGCAACCACGAGCACGGGAAAAGAGAGATTACACCACCGAAAGGCTCGAATGTAGACGATGTTTAGAAACCGATGTTGCATTTGCTTCTGAGCAAGTTGCTCGGAGGATACAAGTACTCAAGTACTCAAGAGTGTCGGCACACGATGATCGGAGACTTTTACTCTTCGTCGTCCGCCGCCTGCGTGGGCTTGGGCGTCTTGGCCGCCTTCGGGGTCTTCGTGGGCTTGGGCGTCTTGGCCGCCTTCGGGGTCGTGCTCGGCGCCGTCGAGTTGCCGCCGCTCACAGGGGCCGCGTCGTCGTCGTCAACATCAGCGGCGCCGCCGGCCGAGTTGTTCTTGATCGTGAAGCACTGCACGTAGAGCTGGTAGTGGTCCCATTTGCCCTTGACACGCACCTTGCCCATCCAGTACCAGCGGCCCTCGCATTCGGGCTTGTCGCACTTGAAGACGCTCGCCGACATGGTCGCCTTGCCGTCGCGGATGAAGTTGTCGACCGACCACTTCTTGACACCGTCGATCCAGACCTCGGCTGGGCCGTTGTGGTTGGACTTCTTGAACGTGATCTTGGCGTTCGACGGGATCGAGTCCACCGGCGGGTCCGAGCTGAAGCGGCCGCACGTGTCCGCTGCCTGACCGTTCACGATCGCATCCGGCTCGGCGATCGTGCCGTACGGCGTCTCCTTTAGGAAGTCCTGCCAGAGCTCCTTCACCGAGCGACCGGACGACTTGGCGTACGCCGCGATGCCGTCCTCGTCACTGCTGGGGTCCACAGCGCTCGCCGGGATATCAGCCGGCTTGGGGAAGCTGCCGATCGCGCAGTTGAAGCACTCGCCGCCGTTGAGCTTGCCGAGCACCTTCTTGTTCGCGAGCAGCGCTGAGTGCGCGTCGCCACCCGTGAAGAGCAGCGCGGTGGAAAGGAGCGCGGTCGTCCAGATCGGGGCCATGGTGCTGCTGCTTGCTTGGAGGATCACCGAAGGGAGAGGCTGTCGAAGTGCGTTGAGGACCGCGGATTGAGGAATGAGCTCTGGCGTCCCAAGTGCGCACCGAAGTCTCCGAGAGGTGCGAGTGCCCCGTTGCTCTTGCTTAAGAGAGAGCACAGACAATGGCCAGCTGGAATCGCAGCACTGCCGTTCCTCTTCCTCCCGAGATCATTGTGCAACCTGCTGGTTGCCGACTCTCTCGGTGCGTCTTTGCTCAGCGAACGACTAATCGATCAGGACGAGCAAACGACGAGATCTCGTCCGAAGTCTCCAAGTTGCAGTCACCAGCTGGTAGCGGAGCAGCAGATGCCTCACAGGCACCTTCCGAGCACCCAGTCAGTGCTCTTGATGATGTGCGGCGTATTTTGCCCGAGTAATCATGCACTCACGAAGTGACGATTCGACTCGTTCTAGCCAAACAAGCCGCGCGATTCCATTTTGCCCCTCAAGCATGGCCGCTGCGACGAAGACCAGCGCCGCTGCGCTTCGCGCGCACCTCGAGCACCTCTTGCGCCGCGATCTGCGCGCTGCCGTGGACGAGGATGCGCTGCGCCGCCGCATCGACGACTACTACCTACCGATCTTCCGCTGGACGGAGACGGCGCTCGCAGCCGCTCCCTCGAGGCCGCTCTTGCTCGGACTCAGCTGCGTGCAGGGAGGCGGGAAGACCACGCTCGTCAACTACCTCGAGGCACTGCTGGCGTTTTCTGGCCACCGCTGCGCCGCGCTCTCGCTCGATGATGTCTACCTCACGCGTCGCGACCAGGTGGCGCTCGCGCAGACGCACGCGGGCAACCCGCTGCTGGAGGTGCGAGGGAGCGTGTGGATGCGTGGATGAGTGGATGACGCACGGCTGGCCATCACACGTCTGGAGCGTGTGACGTGCCAGCACCGCGGCAACCCCGGCACGCAGGACCTGGGTCTGCTGCTGGACTTCGTGCGCGAGTGTCAGACGTCGCGCGGTGAGATTCTCGTGCCGCGCTACGATAAGTCGCTGCACGATGGTCGCGGAGACCGCGCGCCACGATCCGAGTGGGCGAAGAAGCAGGGTATGTGTGGGGGGGGGGAGGGAGGGGCTAAGGGGTAGACATCCGCTGTTGCGACTGAGAGCTTTGGTTTGTTGGGTGGTGACTGCCGGCTACGCTACACAGGCCCGCTGGATGTGGTGCTCATCGAAGGCTGGTGCATGGGCTTCCAGGCGCGAGCTTCCAGCGACGAGCTCAGGTGCGCGCTTGGATCTTTCGCCAGACCTGCCGCAAGCGGCGCTAGCGAGCGATCTACCTTACGCCCAACAACTAACTGGTGGCGAGCAGCCCCGACTTGCGTCCCGTGAACGAGGCGCTGCGTGAGTTCGACCAGCTTTACGCCCAGCTCCACGGTCTGATCACGATCAAAGTGGGGGACCTCGACTGGGTCTACAGGTGCAATAAATCTCACACACGGAGTCATATAAGTGACGTCATCTGGTGCAGCTGACGCGCCGACCGCGGGCATACACTGCAGGTGGCGCGAGGAGCAGGAGCAGCAGCTTCGCGCGGCGAACAAACCGGCGTTGTCCCCCGAGCTGGTGCGCGACTTTGTCGATCGCTTCATGCCAACGTACCGCGCCTACTTGGGCGAGCTGTACGCGCTCGGGTCTTCGGATTCGGATACAAGCGCAGCATCCGGTTCTCTCGCGAAGCTGCCGCGCCTGCTGGTCGAGATCGACGTCGAACGTCTGCCGGTGACAAAGGAGTCGAGTTGACTTGGCTTCTGGTACTGTTGAGCAGCAGCAGCAGCAGCAGCAGCAGCGGTGATGTCATTTTCTCTCGAGCTCAAGTAGGTTCGATTGCATCTTTAAGCTTGCGAAACCCTTCTTGATTCCGCTATAGAGATTGATCTTGATCCTGCGAGAACGACTAGTTGTAATATGGACTTTCACAGCTCTTCGCATTTTCCATATATGGCTGAGGATATTAACTTGCTCAGGATCTCATTTTATTGGGGTTTTTTCGTGAGAAGCAAAGAGAGAACGAGTGGAAGGCTCACGTGCTCACGAGCATCAACGTGAGCAAGCGCGCGCCTGGTTTGTTCGCGATGGAGCGGTACCAGAAGCTGGAGAAGATCGGCGAGGGCACGTACGGCGTGGTGTATAAGGCCAAGGACCGTGGCACGGGCGAGGTCATTGCGCTCAAGAAGATCCGCCTCGAGGCCGAGGATGAGGGCATCCCGTCCACCGCCATCCGCGAGATCTCGCTGCTCAAGGAGCTCCAGCACTGCAACATCGTGCGCCTCTACAACATCGTGCACACGGAGCGCAAGCTCACGCTCGTCTTCGAGTACCTCGACCAGGATCTCAAGAAGTACCTTGACGTGTGCGAGAAGGGCTTGGAGAAGCCGATCCTTAAGGTGCGCGCTGCGCTGGCTGCGTGGCACTTCACACCGCATACCCTAACGCTCGGAGTGGCGGCAGTCGTTCTTGTACCAGCTTTTGCGCGGCATTGCCTACTGCCACCAGCACCGCGTGCTCCACCGGTACACGTAGCTGACAAGCGAGAAGCTTCTAGCGATGAGAGAGAATGACAACCGTGTGGTGCCTGCGGTGTACTTACACTCTCTTGAAAACGCAGCGACCTCAAGCCCCAGAATCTGCTCATCAACCGAGAAGGCGAGCTCAAGCTTGCGGACTTTGGACTCGCGCGGGCGTTCGGCATCCCAGTGCGGAGGTCAGCTGGATCGTGCAGGTGGCCGCGGGATTCCCGTACTTACTATTGCATATTTGTGTTATGATGCAGTTACACGCATGAGGTCGTGACGCTCTGGTACCGCGCGCCTGACGTGCTCATGGGCTCTCGGTGTGTGTCTGTCGTGTATATGTGTGTGCTTTGATCCTATGACTGGAGTGCTAATCTGTGTTCTCCTCGTCGTCCAGCAAGTACTCAACGCCCGTGGACATTTGGAGCGTGGGCTGTATCTTCGCTGAGATGGCGAACGGCGGACCGCTCTTCGCCGGCACGTCCGAGTCGGACCAGCTCGACCGAATCTTCCGCCTGCTCGGCACGCCGAACGTGGACATTTACCCCGCGATCGTTGACCTCCCGGACTACCGGGTGCGTGGGATGCGAGCGACCGCACTGGCTGTTGCAGCGTGAAACTGGGCGATTTTTGTGTGTGCATTCCTTCTTCTGACTTGCTACTGCGACTGATGCTGCAGCGGGACTTCCCAGTGTATCCGATCCCCGACGGCTTGAGCCACTTGGTGCCAACGCTGGACCAGGACGGCGTCGACTTGCTCGAGCAGATGCTCCAGTATGACCCGGCGAAGCGCATCACGGCAGCCGACGCCATGAAGCACCCGTTCTTCAGCGACCTCGCCCCCACTCTGATCGAAGACAAATGAGGGAAAGCCATTAGCGCCCTGCATCAGGCGCGAGTGAGTGGTGCAAATCCGAGCAGCGAAGAGCGCGAGAGCGACGAGAGTTCTCTGTCTCCCGCCTCGCGCGTCTCTCTCGCTGCTGATCTGTCGCTGTGTGTTGACGGGGCGTCTAGCCGCGTGCGTATGTCTGTCGGACGGATTGAGAGCGGTGTGCGTAGATGTTGGATGTGTTCGTGCGAGGTGCGACAAGCGCTCAGTTTTGACGTGGGCTCAGCGACGGCAGCAGCGACAGCAGCAACATATTCTCCTCCACAAAACAAAGCATCTCGGTGTCGCTTTAGATCGCGTAGAGAACCGCTCCACTGCAAGAACAGTGGCTGCTTCAGTACGACTGTGGATCGTGGTGTCAACGCATCAATCAGCATCCGCCACCTTCTCCCATGCAAACTCGAGGACCACCGCCCACAAGCTTTCTGTCGTCTCCAGCAGCAGCAGTAGGAAGAAGCCTAAGAAGTGTCTGGGGATGCCTGTGCGGTTGCCTGCGATTGGCATGCGTGCCGATCGTTAACCGGATAGCCCGAGTCCAATGACCCTTAGGTATTGAGTTGACTAGCCCTTGGACTGACCTAAGTAGGAGGAGCGGCTAAGAGGGACCCGACATCGTTGTCGGGTCCTCCAACAGTCGCATCGCATGATGAAAGGACTTCGAGTCAAGACGCCGTTCGCTCTGTGGCTGCGGCTTGCTGCTCTCCTAGGTGTCGTCGTAGCAGCGACATCCACGCGTTCTTCTGGCCTGGATGCGCTCGATGCCTGCACACAAGCAGCGCCTCGCTCGCTCCTTCATGACGAGAGAGA
The DNA here is from genome assembly GCA_023334075.1 of Globisporangium nunn. NCBI lineage: Eukaryota > Oomycota > Peronosporomycetes > Pythiales > Pythiaceae > Globisporangium > Globisporangium nunn. Next base: position 3,144 of record JAASFZ010000650.1, on the reverse strand, counting down.
ACGGCTCTGTCGCTTCGCTAGCGAAATCGGTACAAATCCCTCGACATGCGCGGCCACGGTGCTGAGAGCAACAAACGCGTTCCCAGCAGCGTCGACCAAGCATGAGCGCGCCGACATGGTGCTCGAGCTGTGTTCGCGTGCAAGTGGAGCTGGACCGGCAGTGTGCTGGCTCACGTTTCCGAACCAAGTTCGCCAGCAGCGCGAGTTGGTTCCGACACTGCTCAGTGTGTGCCACAACGCCCCAGACGCGACTGCTGCTGAGTGTTTCCTGCACTGGCGCAAGTTTGCTGCATCTTCGCCGAGAGCGAGCGTCCAAGCAACCACAGCGGGCGTCGCAAAACTGTGCAATGAGTTCCGTGGCGATCTCCGTGCCCTCTCGAGTTGCGTGCTGCAAGCCCCACAATCGCTTGCTTCAGAACTCCGCTTCCGATTGTGCCGCCACGTGTCTTCAGCAAACAAGATCCAAGCTGTCATTGCGTGTGCGAAAGAGCTCGTTTCCGTGCATGGCGTATCGGGAGAGATGGTGTCACGAGTATGTGCGTCGGCAGAAATGGATATGCGTCCGCAAGAGTGCGTCATCGCGTCTGTGCGGCAACTGAGATGGATGGATGAGCGCTCGAAAGTGCATCTTTGCGAGCACTCGAGCTCAGCGGAGCCTGTGAAGTGCGCTATGGATCTTCGCCAAGTAACGAGAACATTGACTGCAGCCGCTTCCAGCGGTGGTGATCAACGTGTGCGAGAGCTGCCCGTCGATGTGGCCCAGCTTTGCCGCCAGACTCGTAATGCATCGCTTACCGTTTCGTGTGCGACCAAGATCAATGCGAGAGTTTTCACGCTTCCCCAGCTCGTTCGTTTATGCTCTAGCGATTCGAGCCACCAGCAAGACAATGCCAACGAACTAGTGCATGCGTCACGGTGTGTCGAGGACACCAAACGGTTGCTCGGGTTCATTGCATTCTCGAATATTGGCAACGACACTGCTGTCTTGATCTTCCAGCTCTGCGAAGGCGCGACTTCGACTGCACCGACAGACTGCATGCGATCGCTTCAGTACAATCAGGAGCTCTCGACGGCGCAGCGTGTGCGACTGTGCAGCCGAGCGCAGTCTTCGAGCGCGCAGGACTGCTACTCCAAACTTCGGCATCTCATCCACATGAAGAAGATAACTGTTGATGGAGCTCTCGCGTTGTGTGCTCAAGTGCGAACAGCGGCTCCAGCGCTATGCGTCACAGAGCTTGCAAGCATCGCCTCGACACTGTTCATAGAGCTTCATGCAGTAGCTCTTTGCGCGGAAGCTACCAGTTCAGCGCCAGTGGTGTGCTATCGCCGTGCGCCAAGCTCATTCTCTGACCACGCTAAGGTGGTCCTCTGTCGGCTTGCAGACTCGGACGCGCCAGCGAGTTGTGCTCGCGTTTCCACGACAAGAGTCCCGAATGTGATGCAAAAGGCCGATCTGTGTCACCGTGCTGCATCAACATCTCCAGCAGTGTGCGCGATGGCTGCACCGTTCGGTATGGATCCGACTCTCATCGTCGCACTCTGTCGTTCTGCTAACAGCGATCAACCGGCGAAATGCGCACGCGGCATCTCGACGTCGTCCCAGATCACGTGGGAGACGATTACAGAACTCTGTGCTCAGGCTGTGTCGACGACGCCAGCAAACTGCTTAGCACAGCGTATCCGACAGCATCGAGGAGTTGTGACACATGCACTCGTTCACGAGTGTCGAAGTGCAGTGCCAATGCCAGCATCACTTGAGATTGTGCAAGTATCGTATGGCTGCCACCAGCTTGTACCGAAGTGCCGCATCTCGATCCAGTTGCGCGTCCACGACCAGTTCGGAGCAGAGATGCCTTCGTGGACCGGCGGGTATTTGCATCTCTCTGCTGTCCCGACAGACGACACCACTCTTGAATCAGCGTCATCGTCGACGACAATGATGGACCGAGTTGTTCATGGACCAACTCACGCGCCGATAACTAACGGATCTGCCCTATTTGCCGACTTCTACTTCGCTGAAGCCGGCACGTTTATCGTCGCGTTTGGCTCGTCATCACCGTCAGCCCGATTCCCACTCGCAGAGAAGGTTGCTCGCATCCGCATCCAATATGATCTCCAGGAAAAACGTCGGAGCACTCGATGCCGAGCGCTCTTCACTCGCCTCGAGTGTGGCGTGGACGCGGAGAGGCAGCACGCAACGAGTCCAAACGACGCAGCGACCGACGTTTTTCACTTTCTCGAGCTCCCGAGCCGCTTCTACTTCGACGCGCTCGGGTGCGAAGACTTGTGGGCTGAACACTCAGGCGGCTTGCGGCTGCTGGGGACGACGTCATCGTCGCGCTTGATCTTCGTGATACACCGCGCCGCCTATCGCTTCCTCACGTTCGTTTTCACTTTTTGTCGCGTCTACCTTCATGTTTTAAGACCTATTCGCTAACATCCTTGATTTCTTGCGCTGCAGCGATACCAGCGTTCCAAGTCCTGCGATGAGCGCCTGGGCGTGTCTCGAACTCGAAGAAGGTGCGAGTCGTGCGCAGATCCGCCGTGCGTATCACCGCAAGGCGCTCGAGTGGCATCCAGACAAGTGGGCGAGCGTCGACGTGCGGTCATTGCAGAGTCGCGCCACGCAGGTCTACGCGCGCGTCACGCGGGCGTACACCGAGCTGATGGATAGCTCCTCGCAGCGTGTGTGAGGTGCCTCACCCACGCAAGTAAGCGTCTGAGTGCCGATCGAGTTTGTCGCAAACACTGTGCTCGGCTTGGGTGACGAGCTGAAGCTGCACGACGTGATGATGCAACTTCGCATTGAACGAGTCGAAGCCCCGTCGCATCTACGGTATCGACGAGTTGTAGCATGCACTGGTCGGGCATCAGGTTGGTTGGACAAGCGCTCGTTCATCAGGTCGATATTCTGCGCTACATCCACATCTCGATCCAAGATCAGACCGCATCTTGATTTTGGCATATATACGTTTTCTGCCCCTTCAGTGTTGTGTGGATGTTGCCGCACCCCGTGCACGTCTTGGTCATGAACTCCTCCGTACAAAGAATCAGCTTCCTGCCAATCCGGTTCAGTTTGTACTCGAGCAGCTTGCGGAAGCTGGGGCGCCTGCATCAACATCTTGCGCAAGATTGTGTGCGACA
>JAASFZ010000065.1:0-41413 GCA_023334075.1 Globisporangium nunn | reverse complement strand
CAAGGTCTTCGGGCAGCGGCAGTGTGAAGATCGCGAATGGCAGTGTGAAGACCAAGCGTGCCGTCGGATCGATGCATGTTTCAAGATCGTGTGCTGAAGCTCAACACTCCTGAGAGCGTTCGACCACTCTCCTCGATCCTCAAGCTTCATCTTCGGATCCGTGCACATGCGAAGATATCGGCGGTCTCGAGACTAGCCGTATCAAAAGAAGCCTCCGTGTTACTCCCCAGTGAGCGAGCGCGAGTGGCATTCTGGTGAGAGAGATCGATGCGAGCGAGCGTGCTCTTATGCCGGGAATTGCCTCCACCGGGACTTGTCTCCTCCGGGAGTGAGTCCCGTGAGAGTCAAGGACCGGTCTCTGGGAGGGCCACTTCCGAGGGTTCAGTCAGCTGCTAGGTTTCTAGTAGTTGTCGACTTGAAGGGTAATGCTAATGTCATGGTGGAATTTTCAGGACGGTGACGATGTGGGCCACACCAATGGAGGTCGATAAGGAAAACGGTTGCTTGACTGCTCTGCCACTCACACTCTCATCTCTTTTTCTTGTACTCTCCTGCTCGGTTGGCTGGGGTAACAACTCGTACATGTGGTGAGGGCAGGGACGACGGACACACTCGAAAAGAATCGAGACTTAGACGATCGGCACCGCCCACGCGCCATGAGTCTCCAAATTGAACGTATTCGTGCCGCGCTCGGCGAGGAAGAAGCCGTCGTCGCCCCAGCCTGTGCCGTCCGAGTTGCGCACGATCCAGTACTTGACCCCGTCGTCGGTCACACCCCAGCCCACAAGGCTCACGACGTGCGTCGTGCGCGAGTACTGGGTCGAATCCCGAAGCACGTAGCCGCCCTTGTAGTTGCGGTACTCGGGCGTGAGCGAGTACATACTCACGACGATCGGGCCGCGGTGGTAGATCTCGTTCATGGCCTCAAGCTGGAACTCCTCCGAGTTGGTCGCGTTCAGCGTGCCGTACTCGGCGATGTAGTGCTTCTTGGGCTCCGCCACTACCTTGCACTCGCCGTCGAGCTCGCACTGGCGGCACTGCGTCGCCGCGCAGCTGCCCGAGCTCGTGAACCACGACGGGTGAGACGCGATGTACGGGTTGCACGTCCAGTCCACGATACCGTTCTCGTGAATCCACTTGTGCGCGTACCGCGGGTCGCCGCCGTTGCACGAGCCGAATGAGCGCATGCCGCAGTCCAGCAGCACCTGGGGCGACAGGACCACCTCCGCACCCAGCTTCCCGTACTTGCGGTACCGAGCGATACGGATGCGGTCTGAGAGCGCGCTCACCGTGCCGAACGCCCAGCACGAGCCGCACGGCTTGGGCGCCATCTGGTTCAACACTGCCGTCGTCAGCGCGATGCCCGTGCCGTTGAAGTCGCGCCAGTCCCAGTGCGCCGGTAGCTCATCGAGCGACGAGATCTTGGGAAGCGTCGTGAGCACGAGCTCCGGATCTTCGCCGCCAAGAAACCATGTCGACGGCTTGGAGGCCTTCGCGCTCGCGGCAGCCGCACTCTCTTCGTTGCTCGACGAGCACGCCGCCGTGTTCGCAGTCGCGAGCAAGTCGATCTCCTGGCGTGCAGCGAACTGCTGCACCTCGCGACTGGCGAGCGGCGCGCCCTGACCGTTGTAGCTCCCGTAGCTCGTGACGATCGCGCTGCGCTGCGCGACCTCACTGATGAAGATGCCGACGACGATCCAGATGAACAACCAACCGAGCATACGCACGCGCGCGCGCTCGTCCCGGATTGACGCACGCGCGGTCTCGAGCAGCGAATGCCGGGTAACTGCCGACGCTGTCGACGTCTCCGTATTTTGCTCGCCGTCGGCGGGCTCGAGCGGCGGTGCCGACTGGTAGCCGAGCCGCTCTTTCTGCAGCAGCGGAAGCTCCGACGCGGTGGATTTCGTCCCGAACACCATCGAGAGAAAAGTGCTGCGAACGGCGCAGACTGCTGTGCGGACTGCTGTGCGGCAGAAGGCGAATCGCGAAGTGGTGGCGCCGAGACTTCTTCTTCTTCTTCCTTCTCTTCACCATGCTTGTCAAAGTTGCGAAGAGAAGACACCTCGCCTTCTTGGTAGCCAATCAGAGTGCGTGTGCGACTTCAAGCGCTCTGATTGGCTATCACAGACGTTATGACGATACAAAGTCCTTAACTCCGAGTCGCCATCAACAAGCTGTGTCATACAATCGGAGTAGTACGAAGTACCACGTTCCTGTACTGTAGTTATGAGATAACACACTCGAGCATGACCTTCGATGCCGACTTGCATAAGTCACGATGCTGGGGTCTCATGCTGGACATGTGGCACTGTCAGCTCAAGCTCGAGCTGTCATCAAGGAATCGCACGAGTGTGGTACCGCCACTGGGTGCGCTCAAGGTAGCTCCAAGAGGACCTGCCGAATGTTGTCAACATGCTGTTGACCAAAAGCAGTGAGGAAATGGAACGCGGAGGATTAGTTAAACAACTCTTGTGTGGCACACGTCAACTAAAAATTGTGTATGTTCCACAAAGATTACGAAGTGTCCCGCAGCGGACTTACGGACACGGGACAGCCTGCTAAGTAGTGTACTTTCACTAGTATCGCAAACGCGATGCTCACCTGCACCGAAAATGCTCCAAATACTGGCACGTCGCCTTTGAGGTATTCTCGCTCGGACTGTATTCAATAATTGCCGAGGTCAAGGGTTTAATTTGGTGATTTTGGTGGGACCCCGCTGCTCCACCAAGCTCGGTTCAACTCCCCCCACGTAGAAGATGTTGCAGCATAAAATGTGTTGGAAGTTGCTCCTGTTTAGCGTTGCTGCAGCATGCCGCTCGGTATTCGCGAGATTTTGGCACACGTGTTATTTACAGTTGAGTGCACTTAGGAAAGAAACCAGAGCAAAACTTATTCAGTGACTACTACACTCTGTAAACCCACCCAACAGGCTCCTATGTAGCAACAACAACATCAGTATAGTGCGAGTCCTTGCCAAGAGACTTGTTGAAACACCAGCGCGCTGCAAAGTGGGCAAGAATGGCAGAGGCGCTGCCGCTGACATGGCGCGACACCGCACAATCGTCACCAGTTTGCTGGGTAAAGCAGCACTAAAACAATTCTAAAGTGCTGATGGCACCAGACATGCTATGCCAGTGATCAAAACACATATATTAACGTCCCCACAAAAGTACGGCGCTATTGTAGACGGTCCATTGCCAAGTTTGTGCTGCGAGAACTACAACCAAAGGTGGTTGGTCCATCTCATTTGCAGTTGTTTCTTGAAAGGCTTGATCCAAGCAATGGCGGCACACTGGCATTGCCATATCACTTTCGTATAAATACCTTAAGATGAGCGATGCGACCTGACGCGTATACATATGTCTTGTTGATCAAATGGCTGGAGATAAAAATGAGTAGCGGCAAGATTCCCTAGTTTGGAAGTGTGTGGTTGCTGGAAAAGAAGCGCACCAACCCAGTCAACATCGCACTCTTCCATTTTGCTGTGTTGCTTACAAATACGTGCACGCTGTTTGCGGTTTGCAAAGTTGTGATTTTGCACCAAAGCTGTCGCCCTACGATGAGGTGTTTCAATATGTTGGCCGTCTGGAGTATCTCGTTGGTTGAGCGCTTTGCCTTTACCATAATGAAAGGCGAGAACTTGTTGCCATCCACGTCCGCGAGAAGTATGACTGTTGCCTGCTGCTTCTTCCGCTTGCAGCACTTCATCCACACGCTCACCTACCACGTGCAGACATCGTCTTTTCAGAGAGCATCTCAAAGAAGACAGCTAATTGATCTGCGGTGTACGCCTTCGAGACGCCCTGTTGATGCATCTTTGCTCACATCTTAATTGCAAGCGGATGACTACGCGTGCTGACTTTCTTAGGACACTCTTGTCCCAACCCGTTCCTCGCTTGGACCGCCAAGCGGTGATGGCACAGAATCGACACTTTCCATGGGCTGGACACAGCGAAAAGATCAGCTGGGATTTTGACAGCTGCTGCGACTTTGAGTGCTTGCAACTTTAGCATCACTAACGAGATTAGTACGCCATCGCGGCAAGAATCATTCACTTAGTTTGTAAGCTTTTCCTCCGTCTCTGGAGCTAGCACAAAAGCGAGCTTTGTTGCACACACACTCTCGAAGGCAGCAGTACGCGCAATGTTTGATATGGAGGCGACGACGACGTTCTTTTGCTACATTTGCTGACGATCATTCCACATTGTTCTTTTTTAATCCGTGTCATTTATTTGGCAACAGGTACGCGTGTACCACATATCATATAACTGCTCCATTTCTGCATTCATGAACTCTCTTCGAATAAAGGTGCGTCGACAATGGGATATCGACGCCTTTGAGAAATAATACCGAGTACTTGCCAATTGCAGCGCTTGCGTAGGCTGCATGGCGCGAGTCTCTTGTTGTGTCAACTCGCCACTCCGAGTGTTTCTCGCAAGAATGGGCGACGTGGCATCCATCGAGTGCGGCAGTTGACGCTCGGGCTTCTCCCGTTGGGGCGAGTATCAAAGGGGAGAGAAACCACAGTTGAATGCCTAGACGTGCATGCGCCCGCTACTGCTGCTCAGCAGCTCAGTATCGCTTTTCGATCGCTCGAGAGAACCGCCAGTTGCCAACGACAGACAGGAAGGAAAGAATCGACGACAGTATGCGCGGCTTGTCGTTCCTCACTAAGCTCGAGAAGGAGAATCTCAACATGCCCGAGGTCGGTGAGCCAGCACAACAGTTCGCGCTCCGCTGCGCTCACCGCTGCGATCTGCAATAGCTAACGCTTCGCTTCGGTTTGACTGTGACGGCCTCTTGTCCCGAGCAGAACTCATACGACGCGCTGCAAGAGGCTGTGAATGCGCTTAAATCTTCAGGCGGCAAGGAGGAGGTGTGATACGAGCAGCAGATACGCGAGTTATCGTCATCTTGCCGTTCGTCGTCTTGCGATCATGAAGATTGACGTCTGGATGCATGGGTGTGCGTTGGCAGGACGCGATCAAGGAGCTCAAGAAGAAGTTTGGTCCGACCAAGCGCAGTCATGCGACCGTGAAAAGCGAAGGCGGGAGCGCGGCCGACAACGGCGAGCCGGAGGAGCAGGACACCCCGCATCGCAAACGGATCAAACTTGCAGAAGAAGTGCGCGAGCGCCCAGCGGTATGCCCCGAAAACCAGAAGATTGTTGACGCGTTCGTCAAGTACGGCGAGCAGCAGCTTGAGAAGGGACACACGGGCAAGGGTGTGACTCATCTGCGTGCAGCCCACTCGATTCGAGACTACGACAAGGTGATCAAGTCAGCCGCGGATGCCAAGCACGTCGACTACGTCGGCGAGCGAATGTCGCAACAGATTGAGCAAGTGTTGTCGAAGGGCGCGATCATTGACACGACGGCTGACCAGAACGTGAGCCGTGACTACGAACATGACCCGCCGCAGATCGTGCAAGACGTGCGCACCTCGCCTGCGAAGAAATCCGAGAACCAAAAGCTCGTAGACGCGCTCGCCGACTTTGGGGAGCACGAGCTCCAGTACGGCAACACAGGTAAGGGCGTCTCCCACCTGCGTGCGGCGCGTGAAATCCGCAACTCGACGGAGGTGATCACGTCGGGGCAGCAAGCACGCTATGCGGTCGGCTTCATTGGCGATGTCATGGTCGACAAGATCGATCAGATCTTGATCCATGGCAAGATCGTGCACGACGAGAACACGAACAACGATGGAAGCGGGCGCGTGCGAGGGGATCCGGCGCCGATCGTGCAGGACTTAATAGAGCATCCTGCCAAGCGCCACGAGAACCAGCACATCGTCGACCGTCTACGTGAGTACGGCGACAACCACTTGCACTCGGGACATCGTGGCAAGGGTATCTCGCACTTGCGTGCAGCCAAGGAGATCCGAAATTCAGATGTGGTGATCACGTCGGGAAAACAGGCGCGGCAAATCGGTATGATCGGCGATCGCGTGGCGAAGAAGATTAACCAGATCATTCACCAGGGCCACGCCGACAGCGATGAAGACTACGAAGTGACTGGCGAAGAAGGATACGACGAGGTGGATGACGAAGAGGAGGTGGAGGAAGAAGAGCGGCAAGCGAACGACGGCGAGGGGGTCGAATCGTCCGAGTTCGGCAAGCAGCATGTGAGAGGTCCTGGGTCCATCCCGCCGCTTCTCGAAGACGTCCGCAGTGCGCCGGCGAAGCGCAAGGAGAACCAGCCCCTGGTGGATGCGCTCGCGAACTTTGGCGACACGCAACTGCAAGAGACACACACCGGTCGCGGCGTGACGTTCTTGCGAGCTGCGCGCGAGATCCGCAACTCGCGCGAGGTGATCACTAGCGGCGCGCAGGCAAAAAAGCTCGCGATCGTGGGCAACAAGGTCGCGGCGTTTATCGACGAGACCCTGCCGAAGGCTGCTGCCGGCGCCGGCAAGACGTGATCCGGCCGCAGCGTGAAAGTGGGGGTAAGCAGCGGAGTGTGGTGGGCAGGCAGACGACGACTACCAATGTGCACATTGCGTGTGAGTGCTAGTGAATGCAGATGTGTGTGCGGTCGCTTCGTGTTCATGCTATCGGGAGGCCATGCTAGGCGAACAAGGTACTAGCGGTAGCAGCTCGGACGGCAGCGAGACAAGCAATCGCGTTACATTGAGATTAGGCCGTACACGGGGATCGATTGCACCGTCTCCTGCGAGATGTGAGGGCAGACAAGCAAGGAGCGAGCGTCAAGCATCGATACAATCGGCAGCCGGAGGCGAGTGGACGAGAGCAACCAACGCACCTGCGACCGGATCGAGTTAATGACGCATCCGCACTCGATGACTTCCGCGCCAAGCTGGCTAATGAGGTCGCAGGTGACCTTGAGCGTGTTGCCCTAGTGATACAACCAGCCACGCATGAGCTCTTCCGCCGCCCGCGCTCCTGTTCACAGCCACAAAGGCGGCAACGCACTGTGGCGACGAGGTCGTCGATGACAACAACGCGGCCGCCCTTGGGGATCGCGTCATCGTGGATTTCCATGCGACCCGTGTAGAAGCCTGACGTGTAGTCGACGCCGACCGTGTTGCCCGGCAGGCGGCGCGCGCGGCGCACGGGCACGAACGCCACCCGCAGCGCGAGCGCAAGCGGCGCGCCAAAGATGAAGCCGCGCGACTCGCAGCTCACGACGTGTGTGACGCCGCAGCCGGCGTACCGGTGCCGCAGCGCGTCGATGGCGAGCTGGAAGGCTGCCGGATCGAGCAGCAGCGTCGTGACGTCGCTGAAGTCGAGTCCCGGTCGCGGGAAGTTGGGGAACATGCGGATGCGGCTGCGCAGGAAGCGTGCCACCTGCTGCGCGTTGGCGACGTCGACGGGCGCGTCGTCGTCACTGGTGGTGGTGGTGGGCGCCACCGGCAGCAGTGCCTCTTGCTGCATCGTTCGCTTCGCTTGGCAAATTGCAGAATGAGCGTTGAATGCGAATTTTAGACTCGCGTAAAGTATGTGGACCGAAGACAACAGCGTCAACGTCAGCGTGAAAAAACGGAAGGAAGACCGTCCATGCAACCCTCAAGATACTTTTGACAATCCAGGTAGTGATAAAACCCAGGTCGCTCCGTGTCGTACTTAGTCGCGTGAGTGGCAAGGCCAGTCAGTCCTCAGCCACACAGACAGGCTCAAGCAGCAGCATCAGCAGCGATGATGGCAGCGGCGGCGATGGCGGCGCAGCGCAGCGCGAAGCTCTCGATGCGCTCGTCGGCGACGGCAATGCGCGGCTTTGCGACTCCCAAGAAGAAGGCCGCGGCCAAGAAGAGCGGCAAGAAGGGCGGCGAGGACACCAACTTCGAGCTCATGCTGCGCAACATCAAGGGCCGCTACCCGGAGGCGTGCGTTCATTCTGCTCTGGGATGTGTCTCTCTGTCTGTGTGTAGCGACTGAACGCTTTCGATGCGACTCGTGCGTGCTCGCAGTGAGCCGTGGACGGCGGAGGAGCTGCAGCGCTTTCAGGAGATTGGCCGCCGCTACAACGTGCAGTCCACGATCGAGCACAACCACCTCATGCGCGACGTGCAGACCAAGATCGACCTCAAGTGGGAGGCCATCAACGCGCTGCCGCCGCACCTGCAGCAGGAGGCGCTCGAGCTCGACCTGGCGCCCGTGCCGGAGGAGCGCGGCTTCGCGACCTGGACCCCGCCCATCGAGGGCTTCCGGCGATACACGGACGAAGGCGCCGAGTAAGCGATCGATCGATCAATGGCAGGCAGGTAGGCAGGCAGGCAGGCAGGCACCACCACCCAGCAGCAGCAGAAAGAAGGAGGGGGAACGGCCGGTCAGACTCTCTCTCATGCGAGGTCGACTGGGGGACAATAGATGACGGACAAGCGCTGAACCTCCTTGCTCCTCCTGCTCGAACTCAGAGCCTCTTCTCTATTCACTACACCAGGCTGCTCTAATCTACTCAACTACGCAGCTACACGCGCCTCTCCTCCGTGTCCTTCTCGTCCGGGTCACCACGGAGATCTTCCGCGATCGGAGTGCACTGCGGGTGTAGCTGCGCGTCGCTGTCCTTCCCGGGCTTCATCGCGCCCGGCTGCTTGTACCACCACTCGCGCACATTCCGTTGGATCACGAGCGACGCGAGCGCATGGGTCTTCATGCGCGCAAAGTTCTTGCGACACAGCACTCCGCGTGTCGCGGCCTGCACCTTGATCGTCACGTTCTTGGTCTGCAGGAAGCTCTTGCGCGCCAGCATGCTGCGGGTCGCCGCCTGCACCGTCACGGCAGCGCGCTCTCGCTGCGAGAGCTCGTTCTGCGCCATGCTCGCGCGCTCCGCTGCCTGCTGCTGCTGCTCCTGCAGTTTCTGCTGGTCCTCGATGCTCTTCGTGGCCTCGTGCAGGCGCTTCGTGGTCTCGCGCATGTTCTTGCAGTTGCGCTTGAGCAGCCACGCACGGATGTTGTGCTGCAGCAGCTTCACCTCGTCTTCGAGCGACTGGCGCTCCTCCGGCCCCATGAGCTCCATCGCCGCCTCCAGTTTTGTCAGGCTCACTTCGTCATCTGCGATCACGCTCTTCACGTCCGAGTCGCACAGCGAGTCATTCTCGGTCGTCTCGTATCCGGACGCCAAATCGCTATCTGGTGCTGGCGACGACGTGAGTGACCGTGACGCACCGCTACTCCCGCCGCCGCTTGAGACTAGGAAGAAGTCGTCGCTGATGCTGCTGCCGCGGCGCCGACTGCTGCTCGTGCTCGGATCTCGTGAAATGCTGAGCGACAGCGCGCACTTGTCGTGCAGACTCATGGTGGAGAACGCGCCGAGAAGGAGCTTGCGGTTGTGCTCGTGGTTCTCGCCAATCTGCAGCACCAAACACCACTTGATCAGCCAAGCTGGGCCACCAACTGCTATACCGCACAGCACACAGCGTACACTTTAGCACTCACATAGTTCTTCGACTTGGCGCCAGCTCCACTGAGCTCAGCAGGACTCCCACAACTTCTCGCTGGCGAGCCGAATTCGATTCCTCCAAGTTCGCTCGATCTCGCGGCCCCTTCGACGCTGCTGGCGCTGAAGTCGATGTCCATTGTAAACGGGTCGCGTTTGGGCTTGGCAACCCTCCCACCTTCAACTACTTTGTTCGCTCCACTTACTGGAGTCGAAAAGTCATCCGAACACCCCATGAGCCGCCGAAGACGCGCTGCCAACTCTGAGTGATCGGACTTGTCTGCCCGATCAGCTGCAGTATAACCGTCAAAGTCGAGCGCGAAGAGGTCTGCCCCCGACTGGACGAGCACGTCGACAACATCCGAGTGTCCGCAACCAGCCGCCAGGTGAAGAGCTGATTGCCCTTGCGTGCTCTGCTGGTTAATGTGAGCTCCGTGCGACAGCAGCAACGGCACCAGCTGCGAGTAGTTGTAGAAGCTCACGTAGTGCAGCAAGCTCAGACCCGCTTCGTCTAGCGAGTTGAGCTCTTCCAGCAGCTCCTCGTTGGTGTGTGCGACCGTCACGAGCTGGCGCACGACGCGCTCCAGAAGACTCTCAGACAGCTGCTCCAGGTCTTGGTCGCTCAGCGTCTCGATCGTCGAGTCGTCCAAGCCGAGCATACTCGTGCTTGATGAGTCTGTCGAGATGACATCGTCTGGCGCACTTGTAGGAGGTAGCCCAGTATCGCTGCAATCGTCGTTGCTCACTCCAGCTTGAACACGCGCCTGATGTACACCAGGGCTCTTTGGAAACGCATAGCTTCCAGCATCTCCAAAACCATTCACCCCTGCTGGCGGCGTAGCTGTCCAGATCGCGTGGTGAAACTCTGACAGTCGCTCTACCACCCGGATCTTGCACTGTCGCTCGTCCACTGGATATTGAGAAAAGGTGTGAGTGGCCAAAAGAGTTAGTAAAGCAAAAATGATTGGGGCTTTGGTACCACAGCAGTACGTACAATCGGTATCGACAAACGATGACAGAGTGGAAGTCTCGACCGCGCGTGCGTTCCGCTTCCTCAAGTCTGCAGGTGCCGCTTCATCCGCGAAGCGTGGAGAGCGCCCGCGCTTCCCAACCGAGCTTTCTTGTGCTGCAGGTGTGCTGCTTCGAGTAGACGAGGGATGGCTCTTGTACGTGAATACTCGCTTGCTCGACAGCTGGATGCACTCGGGATGAAGGTGGTCGCGACTGCAACACACATAGATCTCCCTGCTTCCTGTCGCGTTCGACGGCGGCGCTGCATCAAGCACCACCAGCACCAAGAGGTGTGAGTAAATCCGTCAAGCCGACTATCAAGCACAAAATGAAACCTACCTGTGCACCTGACGACCGTATCGGAGACCTTCTCGGCTGGTACACGCGTCAGGATCCCAAACTGAACAAAGATGCTCCTCTGGCTATCTGACGGACATTGTTGGAGCGGCGAGGCGAGACAGATGAGGATCTTCGCGCCGCCGTCCGTAAAGTCCCAGTCCGGCGAAAAGTCCGATATCAGCGCTGGCATGGGAGACTGCATTGATGCGCTGCTGTCCACCGGCACACCAAGAGAAGACGAAGCTTCTGCAGGATACAACAGCTCGTCGCTGAAGTCGTTCAGCACCAGTTCGTTACTGCGCAGCAGCTCGAAGTCCTGAGCATGAGGAGGGATCTCGGCGCCAGGTTGCTCCGAAGACGCATGCAAAAAGTCCATCTCGAAGCAGTCTGGCAGTGTACGCGTCAGTGCGGGTGTATGGCGCTCCTGCTCTCAGCTAGAACGCCAACCAGAGCAACCACGCAGTGCTTCGTACCGTTCATGATCATGTCGACACTCTCGTCCAGCGCATGATCTGCTCTGAGTTGCGTTGTCTTGAACGGAGATTGCGGCACAAGCGCTGCGGAGAACAGGTTCCCCGCGTTCGGCAGCGCGCGCTTCAAGCTTTTCGGTACAGCAGGCGAGGTCGCAGCCCCAGCCCGAGCTCTCGCATTCGCAGCGTGGACCTTGTTGGCTTCGTCGAAGTAGTGCACAAGCACAATGTGCTGGTCGGTGTCTCGCAACGAGTAGCTCCGCCGATGGAACGTCTGCGTATCACCAGCAGCAGCAGATTTAGTTGAAGAAGTGCAATTCGTCGCTCTCCTCAACTCGTTTTTCGCTCATTTTTCTCTGATTTTTTTCACGCACCGCAACCTCCGACGAGTGCACGTACGTGCCGAGCACGATCACTTGGCGGTTGATCACCAGCTTCGCGCGGTCCTCGCGCACCTGCAGCGTTGGCGTGCGAGTCAGTTGAATTGCGTGCGTCAAGCGCCTCGTCTCACGCGCTGCATGCTCTCCGCATGCACGCACCCACGCACCCGGCCAGACTGGTCCTTGCGCTTCTGCCATTGCCAGCCGTCTTTCTTGAAATCGGCCACGTCGCGCGTGTCATAGAGAAGCAGGCGGCCGCCTGCGGCAGCAAGCACCCTGCGCGTGAGCTCGCTTGCCTTCCTCCATCCGATTCTGCAGTCGACGCTCGCACGTACTCGGCGGTCGGCGCTGCAGCTGGCGCGCGAGCGGCACGCCGAGGCGCGCGTGGTGCTGCAGCAGAAACGCCAGCTCCTCCTTCACGAGCCAGCGGGCGGCGGCGGCCGCCAGGAGCGCCGACGCCGCGCCAGCGTCGCTCTGCTCGATCATGGGCGAACTGAGCCTGAGCCTGAGAAGCGGCGTTTGTAAAACTGAGTCTTGCGAGAATAGATGTGGGTGAATTCGATTTCGTGCTTCTAGTTGCGCCGGTGCAAAGATTTTCGAGTATGGGCGTCAAGACAGCCGCGGCAGCTCCGCGGCTGGAACAGCGAATGGAACACTGTGCGCATCCGAGTGTTACCGAAGACTGCGTTACGCCACGTGCTCGTGTACGTGCACTCGCTTGCACTCGTTTCGCACTGTCGCGTTCTCGACACTAGCAGTCGACCCGCTTAGTGTGACGAAGACGCAGCAGGCATCTCTCCAAAACCTCGAGCAACTCGCGTCTCGTGCTCCTGTTGCCGAGCGAACGAGTTGAAGATCTGCTCGAGACTTGTCTGCGAGATGCTGTACTCCTCCACGAAGAGCTGCTGCTTTGCAGTCTCCACAAGATCAAACATTCTCGATAGCCGGAAGTTCCCTGCTGTTTCCGACTCAGACGGGGACAGAGACTGTGGAGCGCCCTCATTCCCGACTGCAGACCCATTGTTCAGCGTGAAGCGGCAGAAGTCTGCCTGACGCTCGAGTAGCGCAGCATTGTTCGTGCCAAAGTAGCGATGCAGAAACACTGTGAGCTCTTCGATGCGATCTTCCAGCAACCACCAGCTGCAGAACCCGCGCGTGTCCAGTTTGCCGCCTCTGCTTCCACTACTAACAGCTTCTGTGGACTGCATTAACTGATCGTGGAGAATGGACCCGGTCGGGTGGCGGAGCGCGGCAGTGCCCACGATCCAGTCTGCTCGCTCGGGCTTACCGAGTGCCGTGCACACGCTGGACACCTGGGACGCAGATATAGCAGTGATAGCTTCAGCTGGAACTCGCTGGAGCAGCCTGGTAATCTCGTCTGACGTCGGTGATTGCATCTTGCACTCGAGCAAAAAGCCGTCGCCAAAGCGCTCTTTGAGATGAGGGATGCTGCCAAAGCAACGAAGACGGCCGCCAACCATGATCCCGACCTTGCTACAGAGTGCCTCGCATTCGTCCATCGAGTGCGTCGTGAGCATGACGGTCGTCTTTCTGGACTGGACAGAGACCTGCAGGATCACATCCCACAAGAATCGCCTCGCATGCGGATCCATCCCGGTCGATGGCTCGTCTAGAAAGAGCAGGTCGGGACTGCCGAGCATCGCAATTGCGACCGAGAGTTTCCGCTTGTTGCCACCACTGAGACTACCAGCAAGCTTCCTCTCGAACGCTGCGAGCTGTAGCTCGTGGATCAAGCGGTTTACTTCGGCTTTCAGTGGCATCGATGTGAACCCCTTGAGTCTACCATAGAACTCGAGATGTTCGCGCACAGTAAGCAGCTCCAGCAGCGCATCGAACTGGGGGCAGTAGCCAACGCATCGCCGCGTCTTTGCGAGATGTGTTCGAATGTCGTGGCCATTTAGCCTGGCAGATCCGGAGGACGGTAAAATGTCGCCTGTAAGGATCTTCATCGTCGTCGTTTTGCCAGCGCCGTTGATGCCGAGAAACCCAAAACACTCACCGCGCGTGAGTCCGAACGAGAGATCCGCTACAGCTCTCTTACCATTCGGATACGTTTTCTGGAGGTTCAGCAGTTGGATTACTTCGTCTGCTTCTGCTCCTGTTGATCCTGTCGCCTCGATTGAGGAGATGGAGGGTATCTGGAGTCTCGCCACTCGCTGGGCTTCCTTCGCAACATCCTCGTCCTCGCCCAAGTCTGCCGAGTCTGCTTCTTGCACATGAAGTCGTGCTTTGCCACGATTGCAGTAGCGCTGGAGTGAAAGCGACAAACGAGAGAGTCGAGACAACACTTTCACCTCGCCTGTCTGTATCCAGTCCACCGCAAGCGCGAGGAAGAAGAAAACAGGACACTCGACTGCGAGGTACGCGATCTCGTTGCCCGCAATCTCAGCTGAGAACGCACTCTTTGCCACGCGCGAAAGTCCGTAGAGCGCTTCGATGTCAGCCACAATCACGCGCAGCAGTCCATTTCCAAGCGAGAATAACGGCGAGCAACGCCAGACGTAAATGAGAACGCTGTTTGCTTCCTGAGTCGACTCAAGTGAGTCAAGGGAATAGCTCGTGATTATTAGAAGCAGTCCAAGGAAGAAGTTGAGCATCACGGTGTACAGTAGGCACGCTCCTGGATCCTTCATGATGTGCGACATCAAGTACGTCCACGGTGCAATGGCACCGCCGAACAGGAAGAAGAGGCTCAGCACTGCTTCGGGGACATCCTGCGTGCAGCTCTGGCAGCTTCTGCTTCTGTCATCGTCACTCGTACTGCTGAGAGACGATGTGATGCCGTACGTACGCAGCAGTACGATCGCGGCTCCCATTGGCACGAGGTACAACAGCATGTCGAAGATGAAGTTTGCGAGCCAGTACGCTACGAGAGAGACCCCCGAGAGCAATTGCTGGTGCTTCGCGTTGTGCTCACTCTGCTTCTCTTTCACAAGAAATGGCATCATCGCGGCTGGGATGAAAGTAAACGCGATCACGATGAAGATCACTGCTGGCAGACTCAGAAACGAGTTGAAGATCGAGCGAGTCTTAAACGACAGCGGAAACGGATGTGTTGCTACGCGGACCATGACGTCTGTGCTGCTGCCACCGCCGGACAACGCGCCCTGCGACTTTAAAAGCAAGAAGCGATGAATCGCCTCGTCCACCATTGCTTTGTAAGTCGGCGCAGCGTGGGCTGCAGATGAGTTCGCCATGAGGTTGTACGCGAGCACCCTGTCGCTCTCAGAGATGTGGAGAAGATATCCGCCGTTCTGTCCTTTGACCGGCACTGTTGTTGACTTCTCGCTTGCCGAGCCATGACCGTAGCCTTGCTCAAATGCCAGTTCTCCGAAGCGCAGGCAATATCCGGTCGTGTCGTTTGGCTGGATACTCGGATTTGTGTAGGCGACACCGAACACTGTTGGGGAAGTGGCTGCCTCGTACACCCGTGTCTCGATCTCGATTGCTTCTGGTGCACCACCGGAGAAAAGCTCTGGCGACAGGATAATTGAACACCACGGGTCCGGTGATCCTCCTGGCGTTCTGGCTGTGCAACTGAACGGGATGGGGGTATCGATACCGAGTTCGTACTGTGTCTCGCTTGTGAGAGTCACTTTCGGGTCGTTTCGGATGAATAGACTCATCTTCAACGCCGAGAGTCCGGCGAATATGATAACGATCGGTAGGATCATGCTGAAGAACAGCATGCTTCGGTCGCGCTTGGCACTCAGTACTCGCTTGCGAAGCAGAGCTGCAAGTTGTACCATGAAAGACGTAAGAAATGATTTCGAAGTCTGCACCATCTGCCGGGTTTCCCTCTCGTGAACACTGATTGATAGAGTTGTAGAGTGGAGACTAGAAGTCGGTGCTGGAGTTGCTGCTGTATCGTTCGTGTACCTGGTCTCAGCAACACGAAGAAAGATCTCTTCAAGCGTTGTAACAGAGATCGCGAAGGATAGGACGCCGAGACGCTCCTGATCCGCTTCGATGGCTTCAAACATGGCGGGAAACTGTGGCGAGCACTCAAACGGAAGCTGAAACGTCAGCTCGGTTCCAACATCTGTGTCCACGCGCGCATCCGGTACGTGCTGCAAAATCAGTGCGTGCAGTTTGGTGTTCACATCACTGGAAGATGTTGCTATAGACTTCGGGTTGTCTACTTTCACTTCCGCTTTCTGTGCTTGCACGAAACTCAATCGATATCCCACCCCAAAGCGATTCTTTAGGAAAAGTGAAGAACCGACGCATCGCAACTCCCCCTCCGCCATGATTGCAATGCGATCTCCAAGAATGTCGGCTTCGTCCATGAAGTGCGTCGTCAGAATGAGCACGCGATCTCGACGGTTGTTCTGGATAAGCTCCCACGTACTTCGACGGCTGTACGGGTCCATCCCAGAAGTTGGCTCGTCGAGAAACACGACGTGGCTCTCGCCTAGAAACGCGACCGCTAGCGACAGCTTGCGCTTCATGCCACCGGACAGCGCGTGTGACTGCACTCGGCGCTTCTCTGTGAGACCCACCTCCTGGATCTTCTTCTCAATCTCTACTTCGAGAGCGGCGCCACCACGCAAACCTTTCACTTGTCCATAGAATCGCAGATGCTCTTGGACCGTGAGCTCCGGATACAGCACGCTGTGTTGTGGACAGTATCCGAGAGACCGGCGCACACTGCGTATGTCGGTCACAACCGAATGTCCGCTGATCCAAGCATCCCCGCTCGATGGCGGGAGCATTCCAGTCAGTATCGACATGAGCGTCGTCTTTCCAGCGCCATTGTGGCCGAGTAAACAGGTGATCTGTCCTTCGTAGAACGCCAGACTGAGACTCTTAAGCGCGACCTTCTTCCCTCCTGGAACCTCAAACTCCTTTCGCAAGTTCGCAATCACGACCGCGCGCCCGTCAAGCTCCTGTTGCTTCATTGATGCGGTCACTTCCTCGATGCTTTGGTCTTGGCGATCGTCACACTTCGTTGCACCACCATCTGTAATTGCGACCTGTAGTTGTTTCTGTCCGTCATTCAAGGCATCCGCAGCTGACACTGTCTGCTTGCCTAGCTGTTTCGCAACTACGCGCCGCCAATAGCTTCGCGTTAGACAGAAGTACCACTTCTCGACGACGCCAAACTCACGCGGTATGACGCGTTCAAAGTACAAACCTACGAGCACGTAGACGAAGAAATCGAGTGTCTGCATCCAAATCGCATTGACGAATCGGAAGTTGTTGATCACCTCGCTTGCATTCACACTGTTGAGCCCAACGCCAACTGCCTCAACGTGGGTGATGATACTGACGCCTTGCGAGAGAGCCACTGGGGAGAGCAGACACGCGCACGTGCGGCTCCATTCGCCCGAGCTCTCACTGAAGCCGAACGAAACGAAGAACATCATGAAGAATAGTCCCATGCCGACGAACGATCCCGCTCGCGCGCGAGAGAACAAGCTGCTGATGAGGAAGCCGTACCCAAAGCTGCTGAGCGCGAACGAGAAGAAAAAGAGGAACAACGGCATGAAGTCCGAGTTCTGGAAGAGCATTTTCTGCGCGCCAAGTGTTTGCAGCAGTGACGCGACGAGCAGTAGCTGGAGGTAGGTCAGGAACCACGCGAAAAGAATGCAGCGCTCATCCACGCCCAAGATCCGCATCAGTTCGCGTGACTTTGTTTCTTTCTCCATGAGTAGCGCCACAAGAACGCGGGAGACGCTGTACAGGTATGACAGGATGAAGCCGACAGGAAACACCACACGGATCTTGTCGAAGAAACTTGCGTAATGGAAAGCCTCGATGGGGCTCACGAACGCTGCTGCTCCATGGTACGCCTGGGGTGCCTGCCGCAGACTTTGCAGGAGTCTCGCCTTGCTGGGTGCCGGGATGTTCTCGACTGATATCGATACATTCTCCAAAGTTCCTTTCAGAGAGGCGAGGAAGCTTGATTGACTGCTCGAGCCGCTCGGCGCGCTGTCCAGAGCAAGCTGGCGAACCTGCTGCAGCGCTGCCAAAACGGAGCCAATGACCAAGTCGTCCTCAAATTGGCCAAGCAGACGCCTGTCGAGCTCTGAGTCGCTCTTCATCGTCGACTCTTTGATCTGGCACACGCCGTTCGTCGTCTCCGAGATTGTATTCCACTCAGGTAAGCAGTTCAAGAACCGAGAGACTGCGGTCTGTAGCGTCATAAACCCTCTTGTCGCGTAGCTGAGCGTTGGGATGGGCTTCACCTCCTTGTTGAGCTTCTCCGAGCTAAAGCGTCTTCCGATCGTGCGTGGCACGCTTCCGGGGAAGTTCCTGTCTGTGTATGTCGAGTTGAGTCGCAGCGAGTACTCGATAGCGTGGCCACGACGATCGCCGATGTCACTACTTTGCGTCGGGAACACTTGAAACGCAATTGCAGCGTAGATCTTGGGGTTCGCAAGATCAAGTCCGTAGCTCTCGCCTGACATGTACTGCTCGAGTGCTGTTTCGTTCTCGAAGAACACTCGCGAGTCCCTGAACGACGCGACCTGAAGCGCAGAGATCCCGAACACGGGCTCCACGAGTGGCATTCGCGGATACCACTGCTCCAGGAGCGCAGCGAAGTACTGTCGCGTATAGAGCGTGTCGGGCGTGATCGCGAGTTTGTACGGCACAACCTTGCCGCGGCACTCTTCGGGCACAGCGTACAACGATGCTTGGCTGATGCTCGTGTGTCCGAACAGGACGAACTTGACGAAGCACGCGAGCATGTCGAGCTCGCTCAGCTCTTCGAGGTGGTCGCCCTCGATGAGCGCCTGGAGCGCCAGATTGAGCAGCAGCCCTGACATGGTCGTCTCCACAAAGTAGAATTTGGGCACTTTGAGTCCCAACGCAAGCGAGAACGCGGTGAGTGGTGACGACATCGCGAGCACCGAGCCGTTCGCATTCTGCGCAGGCGGCGACATGTCGCCGCTTACACTAGAGTTGAGCGCAGCGGAGACGTCGGTTTTGGTGAAGAGGTTCCAACTCGAGCCGACGTGCGGTGTGGCGCCGACAGACTCGTTCGCGGCAGTGGTGCTCCAGCCGGCGGGCACGTCGACATCCTGCTCGAGCGTCTTGAGCGCCGCAAAGAGCAAAATGCAGAGCAATGGGTTGAGCACCTCACTGAGCGTCGCGAATGGGTGTCGCGCCTTCACGAGCCAGTTCTTCGCGAGCAGCGCCGCGAGCGTTCCAGTCATGCTCAGAACCTACTGCGTCTTAATAGCTTTTGGTGTCGCGTCCGTCGGCTCGGAAGAGACACTGCGGCATCATCACCCATCGAGTCTACGAGGATGACGACGTTCGTCTCGGGTTCGTAGTTGCTCGTCGACAAAGTGCCGAGGAGCACATGCACTGCCCTCTGGTACCCAGCAGCAGACACGAAAAGTGTGTGTGGCGAGCAGTGCACCGCGCGTAAAGCATCGGAACTGTATTAGAAACAGCAGCAGCGTATGTCGTGTTCAAGCTGCCTCCTTGGCCTCACGCTTCGCTTTCGCTGCTGCGATCTGCTCGAGTACACACACGAGGAGGTCGATGAGTTCACGTCAGAAGAGGGTCGACTCGGAACATCCTCGCACCTTGGCCGCCATGGCCTCTTTGCGGCTCCCGAACTTGGCGTTCTTGTGGTGCACGCGCGCTGCCTGGCCGCTGGCCGTCGTGGCGGCGATCGCCTGTCGCGCCGTCTCCTCGCACGCGGCTTTGAGCGCCTGCGCCACGCGCTTGTGCTGCACGTCCGCCATTGGAGGTCGCTGCGTTCACGTGAGCATAAGCCGAGCTGCGGCCGTTTACTAGCTCAATAGCGGGTTTGCACAGCCATTGCAAAATCCTTGGATTTCTTCATTATTCGAATCCTGCAAGCGACGAAGCCCGAAAATGGCTGCTGCTGGTGGAAGCGAGACTGCGCAGACCCATCCAGCCGTGGCGCGCGATGCCTCCGACGACGCCGGCGGCTCGGACGGTGCGTGCGAAAGAGGGCGGCTTGCCACGCAACACCCGCTCCGATCTTACGCAGCGTCTCCTGTGCTGCAACTCGTCAGACTGGCTGAGCGTTGGCAGGAGCTTCGTGGCCGCGGCGTCTCCATCGACATCAACTGCGCTGCAGACGCTCAGCAAGCGCCGCCGAAGCAGCAAGAAGAGTAGCAGAAAGGGCAGCAGGCGCGCCGCCGCAGAGAGCAACAGTAGTGGTGAGGACACGGAGGGCAGGCGACAGCGTCACAAGCAGCAGCGCAGGCTCAAGCGGCTGCGTGCGAGCGAAAGTTGCCATACCACCTCTACAGGTGCCTCATCACAGGAGAACCAGCTCGTGAAAGCGGTTCCCAAAGAGCTGCAGGCATGGATCGCCCAGCAGCAGCAGCTGGATACCTTCGATACCGTCGGCAGCAAACTCTTCGAGTTCGACTGCGCAGGCGACCGCGAGAACCGCTTCTACGGCACGCTCTACGCGCAAGACAAGCCGCTCTACGTGCTCGCGACGCGCCGCAATGTGATCACAGGCGAGTGGATTGCGGACGCAAAGACAAACTCTGGAAGCAGCGAAGCAAACACTATAGCAGCAAGCAAAATCGACCCGAAGGCAGTGCATGCCGATCGCTACTTCCATGCCAGTGCTCGACAAGCGGAGAAGGACGCGAGACAGACGCGGTTGTACCTGGCGTATTCGGAAAAACGGCTTGCTCGACAGCGCGAGCGAGACGGTGCTGCAGCGGAGCTGACGTTCATCCCGCTCGATCCGATTCTCGACAGCAGTAGCGCAGAGAGCGAAGAGCTTGCGCTGCGAACGGAGACAGCAAACGTCGAGCAGTACCTCGTGACGCAGAGCAAGATGTTCAACGAGTCGCTGCAGAAAAACCCGCAGGACATTGCGCGATGGCTCGACTTTGTCGCTTTTCAGGAGCAGTCGGCTCGTCTCACGCGACGAAAGAGTGGCAGCCGGTCATCTGCGGAGATGGTGGCGGAGAAGCAGGTCGCAATCCTCGATAGAGCCATTCAGGAGAACCCAGAAAGTCGTGAGCTCCGACTTGCCAAACTGAATCTGTCGATGCGGCGGCGAAGAGAGCAGAACAGTGATAGCCATCGTAGTAACACAAACGACCTCGACACACACCGACGACAACTGGAAGAGATGATCGAGAGCGATCGGACGAATGGTGAGCTGTGGGGCAAGTTGATTCTGGCGCGGCAGCAGAACTTCGCGAGCTTCTCGGTTCCGACGCTGCGAGATCTATACGCACGCATCATTGGCGTCTTGAAGAAAGAGGTGGCGGAGATGATGCAGCGAGAGTTGCGAGAATCATCCAGCAGCAGCGCTTCGACAAGCAGCGGATCCGTCCAGATCTTCGACGCCGACTCCCTGCTGGCATCAACCAGCTTCGGGCCTTCGTCCTACGCAAGCGCGCTCGATTCCTCCAAACAAGCGAACAAACTCGTGCGGCTGCTTCTTGTCTTCCACTTCATGGCATGCCGTCTGGAGGCAAAAGCAGGCTATACGGAGCGATCAATCGCACACCTCCAGGCTCTACTTGACTTCAACATGGGATCATCATCAGGCAGCGCGGCACGCCGTGGGAACGTGACACCTGAGCAGCTTCACTCGGAAATGCAACGAGAATTTGTGTCAAGGTGGGGCCAACACCTTCCGCACTTCGGAGACGATTTCAATTCGAGTTTGAGTCTCGCGACTGCGTTCGTGCCATCATCATCTACCAAGTTTGAAAAGCATGTCCACGAACGATTGGTGTCGTCGCTGACTTCGATGAACCCACCAGACTCCATTCGATCACCAGACCATCAGCAACGCCTCTTGCAACTCGCTGCAAGAACGCTCTACAAGTCACGGGACGACATGCATGTGATCAACGGACGCGAATCCGGAGAGATGTCGCTGGATGCCAAGCGTGACGAGCCAGCGGAGAGTGGTCTGACGTATAGCAATGTGCACGGCTATCGTATCAAGATCGACGAGATTGATGACGCGAGTGAGTATGAGCGCATCCTGGGAGAGCTGCGTGGGACAGATGCTTCTTTCGCCAGACAAGAATCCCAGTTGAAGAAGAGGGAGAAACACGAGGCGAGTGCAGCAAAATCCATCGCCAGATTCCGTGACGAGCGTGCAGACTACGATCAAGTAGACAAGCGAGACGAGTTCGTCCAGTGGTTGCAGCAAGAGGAGACGAAGGAATGGACTCAGTGGATTCCGTTGCGGCTGACCAATCCGCACCATCAGGCACTTATCGACGAGACGCCTGACCGCGCGATGCTGACCGAGGAGATCCAGCCGTTCCTGTTTCTGGTGCCGCGGTCGCTACGCCTCAACATCGCGCTGAATCTGCTCGAATGTATCGGTGTGCGTTGGACGAAAAGCTCCGCAGACTATCCAGGAGCACTTGCGGATCTGTACGCCGACCAATTCGAGGAGTTCGACGACTTGGTCGCTCCGATCTTGCGAGCGATGGATCCTTCATCCACTGAATCGATCACGCTCACTACTTTAGGACGCCGAGATCTGCTGCAGCGAGAGCTTCTCGACGACATCCGTGTGCACTCGGACACCCTAATTGATCCGAGCAAAGTTACTTTTGCTCGAAACGTGCTGAGACGATTCATGGACGTTGTTCGCCATGAAGGGGATCAAGAACGCGAGCGGCTGGTCAAGTATCTGTGGATTGAACTCGAAGCGCAAATCGTTCGAGCGAGTGAGAGTGAGAGCGCTGCGAGTCTCCAGTACGCCCGCGAGCTCTGCCAGAAGCTGATGGAGAGTGGAGAAGATCACAAGGACTTGACTTCGCCGCCAAGCGCTGATATCGCGCTCATGTTTGCGTACGCCAAGCTCGAGCTGCGGGCCGGAAACCTCCGCCAAGTGAACCGGGTCTGCGACAAAATGATCACGTCGCTGGCGCTACACTCATCCGGTGACGCGAAGATGGATCGCAGCTTCCATTGCCTCCTCTTTCTCCGTACCCGGAACGAGATGTGGTTGAGTCAGACGAATGAGGATCCGATAAGTGTCCAGGATGTCGAGCGTCAGAAGTTGATGACGCTGTATGTTCTCTGGAGCTGCTGGCAGCGCGACTGGGAGCCATTGGACAATCTGACGAAGAAGTTTCGCAAGCAGCCAAGGAAGCTGCGGAAGCATCTCGAGAGTGTGCTGTCTCCGGATGTGAGAGCTGGCGTGATCGAGAAATACCGCGTTGAGCTGGAGATCGCGGTCCAGCAACGTTCCAAGTGCGCTACTCGTGGCGCAGGAGCAAATCTTGAACAAAGTGACTGGCTCTGGAGCGTCGGCTACTGCGCCCACAATCTATGCCTCGCTGTGTACGCCGCCGTGGGCTTCCACGCTGCTAGCAGCGAGTACCAAGCGCTTATTCGAGATGTGCTCGAGAGCGACACTCACATCGAAGATCACCAGGCTCGTTGGCTGTTGTACTGCTCTCTGGAGTTCCTCCAGCAGCACCAGCTTAACTGCGCGTTCCCGATTGTGGCACCACGGGAGTGGCGGCAGGGAGTTGGCAACGCGGTGGAGCGCTTGCCTCATGATCCAGTGCTATTGCGACTCTTTGTCGACGCAGAGACGAGCAACACGATGTCACAGAGTCTTCGGCGGCACTTCCATCGGGTGCAGCAGTGCTGGCAACGGCACTTCGACTCGCCCTTGCTCGTTGAGTGGCTCTTTGTACTGCTGTGCGAGTTCAGCCGCCTCGAGCGGTTCGCTTCGCACGCTGCAGCTGCTTTGCTGCCCGAGGGTTCGCTCGAGAACGGTGATCCGCCATCTTCTTTTCCGCCGCAGGCGACGTGTTGCCTCTTTCACAAGTACGCGTCGAATGTGGTAGGATTTGAGCGCGTGCGCCGGGTGCTCCAAGCCATGGTCGAGAGCGTGCGTACGCAGGGTAATGCGCTGTGCTGGCGGCTGTATGTACGCTTCGAAGAGCGGTGGGGCAAAGTGGAGACTGCGCGGCGCGTGCTTTATCGTGGGCTGGCCAAGTGTCCATGGAGCAAGGCGCTGTATCTAGACGGCGTTCGCGTGCTGCGTCCGTATCTGAGTGAGAGCGAGTGCAAGGAGCTCATTGACTTCATGAACGCGAAGGAGCTGCATCTGCGCGGCGGCGACGACATGTGAGGGAGCTATAATAACACGAAGTGTTGATACCGACGTTGTTCGTTCGTCGTCGATGCGTACCTCGAGTCCTCGCGCGCTGGCTCAAGAGAGCTACTCAGCAAAGAAGCCCACATGTGTCGAGCGCTTGCAGGCGCTGACCGGCACGACGACAACTGTGGACGACATCTTGGACGAGGTCTTCCCCCTCCATTGCAGCTATCGCCGCGCTGAGTTGCTCCTCACTCCATTGTTGACTCATCGAGCGCCGAATAGAGGAGACCCAAGAGCGACGCGGAGCAAAAAGCGAGCCACATCGACACGTCCACTTCATGCGGTCGAGAGGCCTTTGTCTCCGCTTCGACTCGCATCTGCGGTGGTGCCTTCGTGGTCGTCAGGATTTGCTCCAGTATCTAACAACCGACATCATGCAGCTGAGCACGAGCAGAATCAGCATGCGTTGGTGCTATGGGAAGACAAGTTCCGAGCGCGAAATCTATCCCCACAAGACGTGCTCTTCCTGCTCACACATGACGACGTCTCGCGCGTCCTAGAGAGTGCGAGTTTGCTGCGCGTCGCAGGACTTACGTACGACCAGCTCATGGAGCTGGAAGTGGCACTCGAATCCACCCGCCAGTCAAGCACCGACAGATCCGAGTGCCTGTACTTGCTGCTGTGTGAGAAGGTGTGGCAGCAAGGAGTTGCGTTCAAGACGGGTCTTGCTGGAGCGGATGCGCGTCGTGCAAGCGGAGAGACGATCGGTCCAAGAAGAATGTTGCTGGCTCCACTATCATCGCCATTCCCTGTTCCACCAAGAGCAGCATGTGACGCTGAGCAGCATCAAACCATCAAGCGCACGTCATCGTACGCTGCATTCGTCACAAGTTCGACGCGAACACCACTGCAGTCTCAGCAGCGACGTTTCCAAACGGCTCTGCCATACGATCACGGACACCATGCAACTCGTGCGAGAACGCAATTGAGCACTCCACACGAACCCGAGCTTCACGAGTCTGAGCGTCGTTCCCGCCAACTGGAAAGCCACGTACGAGCAGAACACTACACGAGGGAGCATCGTGTAATTGGTGGGTAGCTCACATTCCGTTCGAAGAGCAATCCTGCTTCGACTGACGTTGCTACCGTTCGTCACTCACTCTTGCAGTACGTCAGTCATGCGACTGGATTCGAGACCACTGTAGTGTGGAGGAGCTGCTCGCATTCGGCTCCGATGTGTCGGCGGCAACGCGAAGGCAGATTGCACTCGACAAGCTGCTGGTTCGTTCTTCGTTCGACTCGCCTTGCGTGTCGGGGCCATTGCTTTTTGCTCACGTTGTGTCCTTTACTCCTGTCATTCGCATCCCCATGGTATGTCCAGGACGTCTTTAGGCGAGCGAGACTTCGTATGCTTCGACGAGGATGCAAGCGCTGGTGGCTCCAGAGCGCCAGACTTCGCTGTCGAGAGCGCGTTTACCAGTTCTGCAAGTTGTGAGTGTGTTCATCCACAGCTAGCGATATAGCACCTGCAGATTAGATGTCGTGATGCTACACGTATGGGTGTGTACTCTTGTTCACTCGCTAAACGCCTGATGTATGCACTTTAGAACATGTGCGACGCGGGTGATGGTGCGAGCTCGCCGTCGGCTCCGCGCCATACTGCTGATGCGATGGGAGTGTTGGCGAGCGCATGTGGCCGAGCAGCATAACTCCGAGTCGCTAGCCGCGCTCGTGTGTCTCCAAAGCTGGGGTCGCGTCATTGTGGCAAAGCGCGTGCGCACCGAGTTCCGAGTCCAATGCTCCGCGACTCGCGTCCAGGCGGTGTGGCGAGGCTTCTTCTGTCGCAAGATGCTGCGGCGCCAAGATCGGTACCGTCGCTACTCGCGAGCGAGTAGCGTGGTCCAGCGCGCGTTCAGGTCCCACATCTTCCATCGCAAGCTGCGAGCATTGCTGTTAGTGAATCGGGCGGCACGAGTAGTGGCGCAATGTGTTCGGCGGTACGGCGCCAAGCGCCGGTTTGAGCGCACGTGGCTCAAGAGGCTCGCGCGCTTCCACGCCGCAATCACAATCCAGCTCTGGCTTCGCGCGCATATGCGTCGCATCCGGCGCGCTCACGCGAGAAAGAAGATGCTCGGATCGGCTGCGAGCGTGATACAGCGCTTCTTCAAGCGCGCGCGGTTCCTGCTCCTGTTTGGCAAGCGCGTGCACGTTTTGCTGCAGAAGAAGACGCGAGCCGCACAGACACTGCAGAGGGCGTACCGAGCGAAGATGGCGCGTGCCAAGCTCCACGCGCTTAAAGACGCACTGGAAGCGCAGAAGCGGGACGAGATGCTGCGCGCCATGTGGGAGAGCGCGTACGCGACGTCGATCCAGACTTGGTGGCGGAAGTCTCGCGGCGCTCGTCGGCAGTCTTCATGGAGAACAAAGCGAACTAACATGTGTAAGACGAGCAGCTCCCAGAACAATGATGCTGATGTTGGTGGAGGTAGTGATACCTCCACAGCCACTCGCAAGGACTCCGCTGGTGATACCAAGGACGGCGTTGCAGATGATGAAGACAATAGAGTCGACGACAGGAATGACGGCGACGGCGACCATGACAGCGGAGAGTATCCCAGTTGCTCGGGACGACTCAACTCGACTTGACCTGAGGTTGGACAGCAGCAGCAGCAGCAGCAGCAGCAGTAAAATCGCCAGCGTCAGCAAGGATGGACTTCGAGCGGAGCATGGATTCCGATGTCTCTTGCTCGGGTAACGCGATACAACCAACAAAGGCGACAACTATTCACACACACGAGAACCGAAAACACGCTATGGACACTCAATCTCGCAAAGCCTCACGGTATTGACCCAGCGCGACACATGCAAAGCAAATGCCAATAAGGCTCGTTCTCACTCACGTTCACACGGCACATTCGACACCGGCATCCGCGATCTCCCACCAAAAGCCACCAGCGACGATCTTCACTCCTCGAGAGACTTCACAAGCTCCTGATTGAGCAGTATTTCTACTTTCTCCAGTGCCTCGCTCGCGCAAGAACGAGAATTTGAATTCTCGTCCTGGCGCCCTCGCTAGCGTTCCTGGAGCGTGCTCGGGCTATCCATCTCGCCGCTGCTTTCCACGGTCAAATAGCCGACACTCCACATATCCACTTGCACGCCATGGTTATCATGTCCGCGGAACACACCTGCTGAGGACGTACAACCACATGTTCAGCCGACCGCCTCCTTCTGAGGTCTTGTGGTTCGAGTCGCGGCCGACCTTGCAGAAATCGGAGATCATGCAAATGAGGTTTGTGATAAGTGAGTACGCGCTCTCGGTCGGGTGGTCGGTCATGAGAACATGCCGAACGATGATGAACAGATGCAAAATCTTGTGCGCGAGTGACTTTATGGTGTCGACACGTTTGAGAGCTT
Organism: Globisporangium nunn; assembly: GCA_023334075.1. Taxonomy (NCBI): domain Eukaryota; phylum Oomycota; class Peronosporomycetes; order Pythiales; family Pythiaceae; genus Globisporangium; species Globisporangium nunn. The sequence goes on along the minus strand of JAASFZ010000065.1, from coordinate 14,334 downwards.
CTTGATGACGGCGTCCGGTGTGCCATAACTATTGAATGCCATGTCACTGGGACCTAGAGGTGGGCGCCCAGCGAGATCTTCTTCGCGAGCTCTTCGGCAAGGAACCCACGGAAATCTGTTGGGAACTCGTTCACTTGCTGGAGACAGGTCCCGGTCACCACTTCAACCTGTTGTATAGCATTTTTGCAACCTCCTCAACTGCGTGCGAAAGAGCCCACACATTCCCACCTTGCGATTCTCTCGGTAACGAAGTAACAGACGGTGAGATGGTCGCGGAGCAGGTGCCGCGCGGCGCCGCCACCGCCACCGCCGCCACCACTGCCGCCGGCATCCGCGTATGCGCGCGCTTCCGTCCGCAGAACAAGCTGGAGCTCAAGCAGCAGGCGGTCGAGTGTGTGGCCGTGGACGAGGCGAGCGGCGCCGTGCGCGTGGAGAGCGCGGGGCGCGCGGACGCGCACTCGTTCGCGTTCGACCAGGTGTTCGGTCCGGCAGCGACGCAGCGCGAGGTGTACGCAGCCACAGCGCGGCCGCTCGTGGAGGCGGCACTGCGCGGGTACAATTGCACGTGCTTCGTGTACGGACAGACAGGCACGGGCAAGACGTTCTCGATGGAGGGCGTGCCGGGCGACGACGAGTTCGCCGGCATCATCCCGCGCGCTATGGCCGACGTCTTCGATGGCATCCGCCACATGCAGGCCGAGCTTGAGTTCATCGTGCGCGTGTCGTACATCGAGATCTACCTCGAGAAGATCCGCGACCTGCTCGAGCCGGCGTCCAGCAACCTTAGCGTGCGCGAGAGCCGCGAGCGTGGCGTCTGGATTGCCGGCGCTACCGAGGTCTGCTGCGCGTCCGCAGACGAGATGCTCGCGGTCATGCGTCTTGGCGGCGCGAACCGCGTTATCTCGTCCACGCGCATGAATAACGACTCGAGCCGGAGTCACTCGGTGCTCATTATCACGATCGAGCAGCGCAACGTCACGACCGGCTCGACGCGCACCGGCAAGCTCTTCCTCGTCGACCTGGCCGGCTCGGAGAAAGTCGGCAAGACCCACGCCAAGGGCCAGACGCTCAAGGAGGCGCAACACATCAACAAGTCGCTCAGCGCGCTCGGCAGCGTCATGAACGCGCTCACGAGCGGCCAGAGCGGCGCGCACATCCCGTACCGTGACTCGAAGCTCACGCGGTTGCTGCAAGATTCACTCGGCGGCAACTCAGAGACGACGCTGCTCGTGTGCGGCAGCTGTAGCAGCTACAACTGCGAGGAGACGATCTCGACTCTCCGCTTCGGCACGCGCGCGAAGAGCATCAAGAACAAGCCTAAGGTGAACGAGGAGAAGACAGTCGCGGAGTTCAAGCTCTTGGTAGCAGAGAAGGACAAACAGATCGCGGCACTCGAAGAGAGGGTCCAGCAGCTCGGAGGCGACGACGAGGCGGCGGCGCGGGTCACTCCGGATCCGGCGGAGGCTGACAAGCTCCAGCAGCTCTTGACGAAGATCGAGCAGCTGGAGGACGAACAGGCGAGCAAAGCGGGTGAGATGGCGAGCCTGGACGAGCGCTGCGCTGAGCTTGAGCTTCAGACGAAGGAATTCGCGCAGAAGGAGCTTGAGATGGCGGCGATGAGGAGTCGGAATGAGGAGTTCATGCACAGGGTGGCGTTTCTGGAGAGCGAGCTGTCGGCGAAGACGAAGGAGTGCGATTCGCTGAGTGAGCTGCTCGAGATCCGGCGCAACAAAGAGGCGAGTAGGCACAACGCTGCAGCCCACCAGCAGCAGCAGCAGCAGCATCCAGTCGCTGGTGATCAGGTCTCGACGCACCCTGTGACGATTTTGGAAGACTCTCCACTCGTACAACCGTCAGCGGGTACACCACGCACGCCACCCGTAGACACGTTTTCGCTACAGAATGACGTGCCTGGTCGGCGCCGTGCCGACAGTGCAGTGTTGCTGGACAACGACCTGCTTCGCCACCAGCTTGGGGCCCGAGCTCACGAGCTACACCTGAGTTCGCGGCGGGTGGACGAGTTGACCGAAGAGCTGGCGAACTGCCGTAACTTTTACGAGAACCAAGTGTTCGCGCTGCAGGAGAAGATGCGCGAGTACGACGCGCACATCCGCGCTCTGGTGGACGTCTCGGAGAGCGACGACAAAGCCACGCAACTGGACAAGTTCATGCAGAAGACGAAGACGCTACGCTCGGTTCGCGGTGGCGGTGGCGCCGTCCTCCCGCCGCCCTTGCCGCCACGCCAGCGCAGCGAAGGCGCCGACATCCCTGCCAATGTGGCTGCAACGGCAACGCCGCTTCAGCGTGCGCGCATTGTGAGCTCCGCCACGTCGCAAGACGGCTGGCAGGTAGACGACGAAGTGTTTCCTGTCGCGCCGATCGACATGGAGTCACCGGTGGTGAAGCGTCTGATCTCGAGCATGCCAGAGCGCGGCCGCGAGAAGCTGTCCAAGTGGCTCAGCTTCGTGCTCGAAGGACGCGATATTCGTTCCAACTTCCACCCCGAGATCTCCATCGAGGGCATCAATGAGAATCTTAACCGGGAGATGCGAAAGCTCATCGTGCCGCTGCTCAAGAACCGGCGCGACTTGAACGTACAAGCGGCTGTACGCACACGGTTCGTGCGCGTGACGGACCTCAAGATCACGCTCGTGCATAAGCATCAGGACACTGTCCATGTGGAGACGACGAACGAGGGCGCTGGTGCCGATGCTGCGGATCTCTCATTCGAAACGAACAAGAGTAGCAAACTTCAATTCAACGCGCCGTCGACGGTGTGGGCTCACGACCACTTGTTTTACGGACCGAAGACTGATCCGTCGAGTATGTCGGTGCTGCACAAGGCTCGCGTGCTCTTGCCGAGCAAGGATAAGTTCACATCCGAGCCCGTGGATCTGAGCGCGAGTGTGCAAGACACCAAGAACATCCTGGACATTGGAGGCAGCAGTAGTACCATCAGCAGCAGTAGCGGTGGTAGCGGATCAGCGACATCCGCGTCGAGCCAAGCGCCGTTGTCAACGTCCGGTCCGGCAAGCAGCAATAGTGGTGGTGGTATGTTCGGTCGTCTTCGCTCGAAGACCAGCGTCGGAAACATGTTGGGCGACGTGAAGAATCGGATCAGTGCGCGCTACCACAAGCACCACGTGCACGAGGACACGCTCTGCGACGGCTGCGGTATGAGCCCGATCGTCGGCGGTCGCTGGAAGTGCAATACGTGTGAGAACTTTGAGCTCTGCGACTCGTGCTACGGCGCCGGCATCCACGGCTTCGAAATCAGTAACGAGATGTGCCGCCGCATCGAGCAAGCGGCCGTCAACAAGCATCGCATCCTGAACGACTTCCCCGAGCTCTTCGAGCTGCTGCGGCGTCACATTTGCGGCGACGACGTGATCCAGTTCCGACGCGTGGTGGACTGGATCGTCGACATGGTGTCCGGCCACCACGTCGTGAGTATCCACCGGAAGATCATCGTGAAAAGCGGGCTGCACCCGGAGATCCGCGCGCGGCTCGTCGCGCAGCTCGGCTCTCTCGCGAGCGAGCGACCGGACATTGTACTTAAAACCGAGTGGTTCGTCGAGAAGAGCGAGGACGAGGACGACGACGAGACCGAGCAGGAAGCAGCGGGCGACTTAGAGAGCAGCGAGAAGAACAGCGAGCGTGCGCTGGCTGCCAAGCGCAGCACCTCGAGCGTCTCGAACACTCCAGAGGTGCAACTGGAGACGCTCCGGATGTACGTCACAGACGCGACGATCGAAGACACGGTCGAGAGTGTGCGCACGCAAGCGTATGCGGAGCTTCTGCTGCAGCCATCCGCGGTGTTAAGTCATCGCAGCGTCTCCACGGGCTCCGCGAGCTCCGGGACTGCATCCGTGGCGGCGTCAGATGCGACAGACCCGGTCTCCCTCGAGAGCAAGGCAGTCAAGTCGGTGACGCATTTTGCGTTCTGAGGCAGTGCGGCCGCCTCGTTCTTGCGGCAGCGCACTAGTAGTGAGTGACTGCGAGCAGTGAGCTCATGCAGTACAGCATGCATGTCAGTGATGTGAGCGTAATTGAGTACGTGAGCGTAGTTGAGTACGTGAGCGTAGTTGAGTACGTGAGCGTAGTGCTTGGCCGTCCCACATACGAAACGAATGGACGGACGTTCCGATTCGATCGCGATAACAGTGTCTGTCTGTGTGAAGGAGGCGGTACTAGGCTCCATATACCCCAACTGATGCCCTGGACATCTTGCCGCACCCACTCACACGGGATGGAAGCGCGAGACGAACTCGCGCTGCTTGCTCGAGAGCCCCCAGGCCGGGCCGCCCTTGACGATCAGGCGCTTGATGAGTGCGGTGTTCGCGGCGTCGCGCACCAGCACGTTCCACGCCACATTCCGTGCGTCCGGCTCGGTAAGCGCCGTCGCCTGCGCGTCCCACGCGGCAATCAGTGCGTTGAGCTGCTGCACATCAGCGGCCTCGGCACGCGCGCCCGGCACGAACTCGGCGGCGACGTCCGAGCGCGACTTGATGGAGCCGTAAAAGCCGCCCTGGCCCTCGTGCGGGTGGCCGCCCGAGTACGTTGTGGGCGGCGGCTGCGACGAGTACGAGGAGGAAGAGGAAGAAGAGCAGAAGAGTCGCTGCGCGTTACGGGAGCAGCTGGGGGCGGCGACGCTGCGGAGCCGGCGACTGAGCGCGCGCGCGACCGTGGAGCTCGTCATGGGTTTCTTGCTTCCTTGACCAAATTTTGCAGACGCAGACGCAGACACAGACACATCTCCAAACAGAGCTACAGCTGCTTCACCAGATTATATAGTATACCTACCGACTAATCCACAGAGCTGCAGCTACAGGTGCATCTGCAGGTGGGCCTCTAACGCACAGATCTCTTTGAACACGGCAGCCGGGAGCCCAGCGACGCTGGCGCCACCACGTGCGAGTCAAGTCGAGTCGAGCCACCGACGCAAATCACAGAGCTAGTTTAGGACTCTTGACTTTGGTGCAAATGCTACAACAAGTGCGTGCTTTTGAGCAGGATGTTTTTGACAGCGCTACCATTGATATCTTGAACTTGCTCGCGATGGGCAAACCGCTGTCAAGTTGCTGTCGAGCTGCTCATGTACGAAGCCACAGACCAATCACAGGTGTGACGTGAGCACCTTGGTAGACTCGATCATTTGACCTCCAGCACACTTCATCTTGTACTTCAACATCAATACGACGCGACAGCGCGTGTGGTCCATAACTATGCATCTTCGCTACATGAGACGTATCTTGTGTGAGCTTAAAGTCACCTGCCCCGCTTGTGTCATCTGCGTCCCTTGTGTTACATTCGCCGTCATCGAGCTCGAGCGGCGGCAAACGTGGCTCGCGTCACTGCGCGATTCTTTCTTGTTTGGATCGAGGTGTGTTTTGTAGTCTACTTCTTGTCGGCGCAGCCCTCTTCAAACCGCTCGGATGTCGCCTGCTTTGCTATTTGATCAGCTTGAGCTCGAGTCGGAAGCAACATCGTGTTATGTGTATGTGCTTGAGGGACGTGGCTTGTTCGGAGGAACTAAAACTCGTATGCATGCGCCTTGGTTTTCGGGCCATTGTCACCAAGTTGCTCGCTCGCTGAGTGTAGTGTGGACCACGTATATCTGGTTATTGGCTATTTTGTAACCTTTCCCTACTTTTTTTCTGAATTTCCACCTGTTTCTGGCTACTTCTTACGCCATCGTTTCTCTATCACATGCAATCTCTTTTCACACTTACGTTCAGTATGCGGATAGCCCCGGTTTACATTATTCGTATAGTGATAAAATTCGAGCATTACCTCTTCGAAGATCCAACCCGATCCACGCATGAGCCGCAGCGTCAGTAGCCCACTTGCCGACCATGGCGAAGAAGCCCGCGTCGCTCTCCGCTGGTGCTTCCGCCGCGCAGGCGCCAGATGGCGCCGCAAAGGGTGCGAAGGCGCCGAACGCTGGGAGCGCTCCGAGCAAGAGGGCTTCTTCATCGTCATCATCATCCTCGCTGCTGTTTGTGGTCGCGCCACTGTTCGCGGCGCTGATCGGCGGCGCGTGGACGACGCTCGGCCCCGAGTACTTCGGTGTCGGTAGTGGGGGTGACGCGGCGACGCGCGCACTGAGCGGCAATGACCCACTTGCTGCGGCTGATGTAAATGCGACCTCTAAGGCGGCGGCGGCGCTCGACGAGCTCGTGCACCGTGCCGTCCCGGACAAGTACCTGAGCGAGGTGGTGCACATCACGACGCAGAAGCTGCTCGCGCCGTCTGAGAGCGCGTGCCCGGCGTTCACGGTTGACGGTGACCTGACGCACGTGGAGAGCGTGATGGGCCGCGCAGACGAGCTGCGCGCGCGCGATCGCGTGTTCCTCATGCTCAACGGCGAGAACGAGGGTATTTCGCTCAACTGGTCCGCGAAGGACGGGTGTCTGCACGAGCTCGCGACGTTCGCGGCTGAGTGGCTCGGCTCGGACCCAGACGTGCTCGCAAACGGCGTGAAGCTCATGACGCAGGACGGTCTAGCGCTCACGACCGTGGAGGAGCTCGACGCGTTGCGCGTCGCGCACGTGCTCTTCGACTTCCAGATCTGGGTTTGGCCGGGCATCAAGGTCGGCCACGAGTTCTCGATTGAGGGCTGCAAGGTGAAGACGGCATCGCTGCGCCCCAAGGTGTTCACGGTTGAGGGCTTCTTCTCGCAGAAGGAGGCGGACTCGATCATCAAGCAGGGCGTCGATCGCCTGGCGCGCTCGCCCGTGGACTCTCCGGACGCCGTCGACGGCTACCACTCGGACCGCACGAGCGATACGGCGTTTTTGAGCGACAATCAGTTCACGCGCAACTTCCGCATCCGCACAGCTAAGCTCGCGCGGCTGTCGTCCCCGAGCTTCGTCGAGCGTCTGCAACTTGTGCGGTACAAGAAGGGTCAGTACTTTCGCAAGCACGAGGACTACTTCGATTCGAAGCAGTTCGTGCCGATCAATTCGCTCGCGAACAAGGAGTACATGGACTGGACGGCGTGGGCGGCGCAGAAGATCCGAGAGCTCAGCGAGGCGCAGCTCGAGATCCCCGAGAGCTTCCTCCCGGGTGGCCCAGCGTACCCGGAGGCAGAGGACCCAACGACATTCCAGCACACGCTGCTCGCGGCGTTCCTCGAAGACGCCGACGAAGTGGACTTCTTCACGGAGCACGCGGATGTCGAGTGGGGCAAGTGGATCAAGGAGAACGTCGCGAACAAGGCGAGCGACATCATCACTCCGCTGATGAAGAGCAAGGGGTACATGCTGCCGCACATGATCAAGTCATGGGAGAAGCGATTGGGGCTACCGGAGGTCGAGTACAAGATCCCGAGGCGCCCGCTGAGCGGCGTCACGCAGTACTTCCGCTGGATCCGCTGGGCGAAGGAGCGCACACAGGACCTACTCGACACGGACCCGAGCGCAATTCCAGCGGACTTCCGCCCGGAAGGCTCCAACTACCCGACGTACAGCATCTACTTCCAGAACCGTCTCGTCAAGTACGTCCTCGAGGACACGACGAAGGAGGAGCTGATCAATGAGTTCAGCGACGAGTGGTACGAGTGGCTCATCGCGAACCAGCACGGGAAGGACGTGCTGCTCGAAGCCCTGCGCTCGACGACCAAAATCTTTGACCTCGTGGTCAAGTCGTGGACCAAGCGCGCAGGCGAGGCGTTTGCGTACAAGTGAGTTCTGTGTGCTGCTCGTTGCTTGTTTGATAGGCTTTTTCAGCTTGGCTTTCTCTCTTTCGCTGACGTTATCGCTTGTCGTTCGTGCTCTCAGGATCCCCACGCACCTGCACCACTTTGAGCCGAACCGGTTCGTGACGGTATTCATGTACCTGAACGACTGTCCGGAAGGCGGCGAGACGGTCTTCCCGTATTCTAAGGAACGCCTGGTGACCGGTATCAAGCGCGATGGGATGGATGAATGCTCTGAGGGACTCGCGGTACCCCCGACAAAGCTCTTCGCGTCGATGTTTTACTCGCAGACGCCGCTGAACGAGGTGGATCCTTCGAGCCTCCATGGTGGCTGCCCTCCGCACAAGGGCGTCAAGTGTACGTTTTGACTCCCATTCATGGTTCTAATCTGGTGTGTGCGGATTGTGCTAAGCGCCCTGACTCTTCTATTACATCTCTGCTTGCCGTCGACACCACAGACGGCGCGAATTCATTCGCGTGGAACGCGGATGCCGACGAAGGCGCGAACGCCTGGAATCTCGGCGACGACCCGAAAGCGGATCAGTACTCGGAGTACAATGATGTCGAGACAGACAACGAAGAGGAGAGTGTCGAAGCAGATGCAGTGGAGGAGACCGCGTAGGCTGATCTCCCTCTTCTTTGCGTATCGAGTGTATCTTGGCCTGTGCGATTGTTATTGATCTCCGAATGACTTGCGAGTGTCTGATGGAGAAGATCGTCGCCGAGAGGGCGTTTGCGTGTTTGTTTCCTGATCTAATGCCAACTCAACCAAGTTCGAGCTCCTTTGTGCATCTCAAGACACCTTCATCCCCAACTGCTAGAGTAGTTCGTATTGTGGATTATGCCGTGATCGTACTCTGTGACAGACACCTGAGAGCAAAAGCATGTTGAGACCGAGGGAGTCGACGGAGATCGCAGAGCGATGGGATTTGGTGACCTGACTCTGTCCTGCTCAAGTGACTACTTACACGCATAGCCTGCCAACGATGAATAAGCTAGCAAGTGGAGCCACGCGCTGTCGACTGAACAAGTGTGGCATCGACATGTTCAAGACAGATCTGCTATTTGCTGAGTGAAGATGTGTACTACGAACCATCTGAAGTCGAGGAGCGCTCAGGAGCAGCCACCGTTGTTCCATCATACGCTACTCGAGCTGCCCTCGGAACACGAAAGCGATCGCACACTTATACAACGGACAGGATGGCATTCTAAAGATGTTCCTGGCACTCCCAGCACTTGCATTCGTCCACCATAGCTGTTGACAATGGACTCCTCACTTCATTGTCTGATCTCCGAGTAGTACGCTCTTGACCACTTGCTCTGAGCCATGTCACCTCAGTGAGTCGCTGGATGCCGTGGGCACGTCTCGATGGTTCTAAGTCATGCCAATGAAGAGTGCTGTCGGATCGACTGCAACTTGATTTCGCCCACTCAACTCGAGTTCCGTCACACGAGCACTGCCAACCCATCTCAGGAGGTGACCATCGTCGTCGTTGTAGTGAACAGAACACTCGTGGCGTGCGAGATTTTCCTTCTTGTCTTGGTTCCGATTGTTGCCCGTGTCGAGATGGTTGGTAAATCAACAAAATCCTCTTCTTCTCGCCTCTTTAGTCCTTTTCCGTTTGTGGTGGTAGTGATAAGCTACCCCTCCTGCATCCATCAAGAACCGAAGGCTTGCGTAGATCCGTCGTTTGCGGCCCGCTGATTTGCTGCGGACGTACCGAAACAGGTGAAACAGTCACTGAGATAGGGCTGTCCCGCTGTTCGACACCGCCGAAATTCAAGTCGGACGCTCTTCACGCATTCAATCCACTGTACCAGCCAAAAAGTAGGTAGCGATGTGTGTGATGGCCTGCATCGGTGACCAGCGCACGTGATGCCCGGATCGCTGGTGTCGCTCTCGATCGGAGCCGCAATCAATCACTCGGCATTTGAGGCTTTGCTTCTGAGACACCAGAACAAGACAACATTCAGCGAACAGAATTGCCGTTTGTAATTCTTCCTCATCCACCAGACTAGGTCTACGCCTTTCGCCCATGCACAGCGCACCTTGGTGTACCTCATAGGTTTCTCAGCCGGGTACGACACTCAGTCGAGAGCTACAAGCAACATTCCAGCGCTCTGTCGGTCCACAACGCACACACTGTTACGCTCCGCCCCCAACATCTGCAGCCTCGTTTCTCAAAGCAGCACCAGCAACAGTAATCTCGGCCACGCTCACCGGCAGATCGCTCAGTCGAGCCCCTCTGCATTCTCCATTGGTCGCATTCATTCTCGCGACAAGGCTGACAACACACTGGTACACGCCGGAAATGATCCTGCTCTTTGCACACGCACGCACATATGCTGTAATACATCGCAAAGACCAAAAGTCAGCACACGGCGTACATGCATGATTGGTTGCTTCCCAAACGACACGTCATATCCATCAGCGACGGTGGTGATTGCATTGCGAGAAATCCGCGGAACATGAGGTGTCGGATCTCGTTGGCTCGCTCTGTTGCTGTCTGGTGTTCGTTCGGCTCCTGGCACTCAGGTTAGCTTTTTGTTTGAGGCAGCCACCAGGTATCCGATCACAGCTCCGACATAGTAACGACGCACCAGCATCCGCAGACAGACCGACAGATAGTCTTGCAGCAAACTCCTCCTCTTCTCCATTAGCTCTGTTTCGTCGCGCGCGGCAGCATTGCTTCGAGGTCACCTCGCGATATCCGTTCCATCTCGACTCCTTATCTCCAGTACGGCAACGCCGGCATCACCACGCGTATGAACATCAGAACATCAGCGCACGGCTTCTTCAGCTCGGGGCGACAGTCCCTGACAGCCTCAAAATTTCAGGTATGTGTGATGGTTGAGTGCTGTGGCGCAGGATACGCGAGGCGCTGGTGCGCGTGAGAGAGTGACACAGAGTGTGAATTGCAACCACGTTTTGTGTCGCTCCATCGGAGTGAGTCAGGGTGCCACGTCTCTCATCACCATCTGAGCAATTTCCGAGCGGGATAAACACGCAGAGGTGCGTGCGAGCGAATATCTTGGGCGGCGTTGCCACGCGGCATGTGACAATGCACCAGCGCTTTCAATGCTGCCAGTGGCGCGTCTGCACTACTGGTACCGCCTGTACACGAACGAGAAAAAGGCTGCTTCGAGTACGAAGCGAGCGAGCGGATGCGTCGGCGTTAAGTGCACACACTTCGGATCCATTTCGTTCCTCGAAGTTTGGCGTCGTCGTCAACTTGGCAATGTTCAACTGATAGGGTATCCATGTCCAGGGCACGCATGGCATAGCATGCATGACGTCTCTTCTCGTCGCGATTGTCATACTGCCGGATTTGCTTATCTGCCCGGCCTTCTCCACTGTAGATAGCTTGCCGACTGTATTCGTCCATAGCGATGGATTTATCGACCAGTTGGCGGCAGCAGTGAGCAGCAGCAGCATCGAGTTTCTCCACTTTTTTCTGCTGCAGCCTCACAAGGCCACGCGCGAATTGGTGCTGACCACCACCGCGTTACATGTTGAAGTGCTCTCTCCTGATGAACATGATACGCTACTAGCGAAATGGCGCGATAAAGTGCGAACGAGTGCTCAAAGCTCTTGAATTCCCTCTTGAAGGTGATACTCGTAGCAAACGGTCTCAAAGACATGCGAGAGCTGCGCCGAAAAAAGCTGATCCTGCTGCTCGACAGAGGCGCTTGTCACTCGCACCACGTCGAGCATACTTCAAAAGCTTGGTCCGACACACAACCAAACTGTCTGAAGACGGGTTTGTGGGCGGTGGTGGCGGTGTCGCTCTCTCGATCCCGTACTTTGTCAACCAACCATCGCTTGCGGCGAGTCTCAACTCTTCGCAACAGCAAGAATTGCTGCTCGTTTGGCTCGACCAAAGTCTGCTTCTTCTGTCTTGGAATTTGTATGGTTGGGTCCGACTGTACCGCCATTCGCACGGATCCGCCGTCACAAAGACACGCGCAGGCTGCACACGTCAAGTGCCCCTGTGTTGACTCCTTCGGTCTTTCGAGAGCCTCGAAGCTGTTTGTCTACCGTCCGCACACGCAAACGCACGTTCACTCCACAGTACGAAGTGATTCGAGACTCGGCTCTGGGACGTCGCCACCACGCAAACACCCACACATTCACGCATCACGGCGCGCGGACGTGCGACTCTAAATCCCAAAGCAGCCTTCGCGGATCGATCGTACAAGGCAAGCGGCGCGCTGCTTTACCGTTGTGGCGACACCCAACAGTGAGCAGTGCGACGGCGCTCTCGTTAGTCGGCCCGCGCTCCTAGACTTGGGAAAACACAGCAAACAGACTACAATGACTCGGAAACTCACATCAGACTTCCGGCCACCGCCTCAGCACACGAGCTTCAACGCCGGCGACAACAGCGCCGGTGATATCAGCCCCAGCAACTCCACCAGCGCAGCGTCTCTAGCGATGGCGTCAATAACGCTTGATGCTGCCGCTGCAGGCAGCGCGCAGCAATGCGAGCAGATCGCGTCGATCACACATCGGATGGGGCAGGCAGGCTTTGAGGCGCCGCAGAGCGCATTCCTCATGCAACAGCAGCAGCAACAGGAGCAACGCCAGCATCAACTACAGGTATGGCCACAGCAGCAGCTACTCCAGCGACAACAATGGCACCAGCTCACTCTCCGGCAGCAGCAAAAGCTGTACCGGCACCTCCTCGCTCGGCAGCAACAACAGCAGCAACAGCAACTCCTTAGTCCACAACAGCAAGTGCAGCAGCAGCAGGAGCAACAACAACAACAGCAGCAGCAGCAACAGCAGATGCAGATGCAATACTTCACTTCGCCTCCTGGATCATTGCAGCGAGGCGCGGACACGGGCACCATGCTCGAAGCGACGTGGCTGCCGTGCTCAGGCTTGAGCTCAGACATCTCGAGCTCATCGGATGGACAGAGCACGTTTCCCGACAGCCAAGGCGGAGATGGCGCAGAGGTGACTGCAGGACCAACGGCAACAAGAGCGACAGCAGGAGCAGCAGTATCACAACCAAGTGCAGCCACGATGATCACCTCAAGACCAACAACAAATGATCCGAATTCTCAGTTGTTCGAGATGGGATCTTCTGGGTACTTTGGCGCATACCCGTGCCAGCCTCCGCAGCCTCTGACCGAGAACCAGATCGAAGCCACCTATCAACCCGTGCTGGACTCAACTGTTCTTGAGCCGCTCGATGACACTTCGCTGGAGCTGCTCGTGACGTCGCTCACGCAGATCGGCGGCGACTCTGAGCTGAGCCAGGCAACTTCTGCTGTAATTAGTGGTGCTGATGGCGCTTACGAGTCCGACTCGGAGTCGTCGTCACTCTCATCCAACTCCCCGGGTCGCGTCGGTCCGAGCTTCGCCTTCAACAACGTGAGTGGCGGTATTGGAGCTGTGTTTACCACGGATGCTGTTGCCGGCGCTGTGTGGAACGAAGATACAGGCTCGAGAGACAGTACCAATGCGACTACGAGCGACAACCCGAACGCGGGCGTGGTGGTGGTGAAGAAGCCGAAGCGCATCCGACGACTGTGCACGCAACCGAACTGCGGCAAGCGTGCGCGCTCGCATGGTCTCTGCATTGCGCACGGCGGTGGCCGCCGCTGCATCGTGGAGGGGTGCGAGAAGAGCAGCCAGGGCGGCAATATGTGCATCAAGCACGGCGGCGGGAAGCGCTGCAGCGTCTCCGGCTGCAACAGGGCGGCACAGACCCATGGATTGTGCAAGGCGCACGGAGGCGGCCCGCGTTGCCAGGTCGTGGGCTGTAGCAAGAGTTCGCAGGGCGGTGGCTTCTGTCGGACTCACGGCGGGGGCAAGCGCTGTGCGGCTGAGGGCTGCACGAAGGGCACACAACGAGGCGACTACTGCGCGCTGCATGGTGGCTCGCGCTTCTGCGAGGTGAGCGGTTGTCGGCGCAACGACCGAGGTGGAGGGCTGTGCGCGCACCACGGTGGCGGCAAGCGCTGCGAGATTATCAACTGCACACGCCCGTGCCGAAGGAATGGGTACTGCTCCACACACCTGCGTTTGCTGGGCGACGAGGAGACTGGCGACGAGCAATCGTGACCTGAGCGAGGCCCGCGAGGTATTGTTGGTCGCGAGCTATGCCCGCAGATGCGACGTTATGCAGCAAGATGCACTGAGCTCCAGAGACACCGTGACGAAGCGCTCCGACATGCAATAGCGACAGACTTTGTATGCCGTGCTGGCGCACAGAGCACTTGCTGCTGCTGCTGCTGGCTGCGCCTCTGTCGTAGTTTGCCGGCGCGTAGCTGTAGTTAGGCAGGACGTGACAGGAAGTCGTAAGAGATTGAAGAACGAAAGGAATTGTGAACATCGCTTTCGTCCTCGTCAACGCTACCATCATCATGATGCCACCGAAGGGCGCGCCCTTGGCCGGGCCTATCGCCAAGAATCGGAACATGTGTGTCGTTCGAGTACTGGCGACTGGGAGGTCTATACGCGCGCGGACGAGTTCTTCGCGCGCCACATACCTCGTGGAGTGAAGTGCAATTGGTAACCAAGTTCACAGCTTTGGTTGTTAACTCTATAGCATAGTGTCACGTTATAGCTGGACTGTTCCCTCTGGCAAGAGAAAAAGTCCGGCCTAACTTACAAACAAGTTGGT